>QANT01007312.1:0-39424 GCA_003254885.1 Purshia tridentata | reverse complement strand
TTATTCTAGTTATGTTGTGCTTAGTTGAGTCTTCGAGGCGGCATCTGTTAACGAATGCCGAAAGAAATAATCAGGTATTATTTAACAACAATTCTGAAGTTAGAACAAAACATTTGGAACAATATGGAATGTAAAGAATAAAATTTTTTTTGAAGGAAAAAAGAGACTTTAGATTGGTGTTTTTGAAAAACAATTTATCAAAAATCCTTTTTGAAAACATCTTTAAAAAATGTTTTTAGGAAAATCACTCTAATACCACTTTAATTGTCATGTCCAAAAACCCGGGTACGTAACATGTTCACCTATCTTGAGAATAGCAGAGACCACAACAACCAATTCCCCATTGTTGTAATTCCAAATATTTCCAAAATAAGTTAAACATTTTGGTTTTGAGAAAAATGGATTGGATCAGAGGTTTTGTGCTATGGAAATAAAATAGGTTGATACAGAGACGGAGCTAGAAAACTAGGCTAGGAGGGGCACCTTTAGTTGAAGAATACGCATCAGCTCCACCCCAATTGGATTGAAGATTCCCACCCTCCCATTGTGAACTCTTTGACAGCTCCCCCCCAACGCTCGTGACACCATCTCCAACTCTGGCCGATCAACACTCTCCCTTTCTCTCTTTTTCTCTTTCTCCTCCTCTCTATTCTTCTATCTTTCCCAAAAGACAAAATTATAGATAAAATCCAATTAGGGATGGCATCAATTCAGCCATTAAATTTTAGATCTAAATGGGTGCGATGTTCCACCAACCACCATGAAAGAGGTAGACCCAGAAGATGCTGCACCGGTAAACCCAACTAAGGCGGAGGACAAGGCAGCCCATCCCTTGAAAGAACACCAACTAGCGGAGATGGGGTCAGAGGAGTAAAGGGGACACGATAGGCATAGCGAAGATGGGAGTCAATGGGCACATCTTCAGGTTCACAAGCAAAACAACAGAGTGAGGGGGGTCACGTGTCCCCCTAATCCCAACATACTCCATCCTTGGGTTGATAAAACATTTAAAGATATTTAAATAAAAACCAACCCACCAAGGTTACGAGTTCAAGAAAGGTAACCTTGAAGAACATAAGATGATGTTTGACATATTTACAAAACAATTAACCCAAAAGAAAACTGACAGCTATTCAAAAAATCTATATATATATGTACATGAGTACTTCAAAAGATGGAAATATATAGTAACAAGGTAGACCTGCCGGAAGAAGGGATGTATCCAGATTAGTCTTGAAGCTAACAAGAAGCAAGACCATGCCCTCAATCCAAATTACCAACCGGTTCCTGTTCTGTACTCAAAAGCATAATATAGAGTAAGCATCACATACGATTACAGCTTCCCCTCGGGGACCGTAGCTAGGTTTGAATACATTTGTTGAAAATATTTATATAGCCAGTAAAAGAAAAAATTTTGAAAATATGCATAAGCACAAACCAAAGAATTAGTATCAATTTCCAAAAATCATTTGCATGCTCACATATATTTTGCAAACCATTTTCTAGATACCAAGTTCAAAATATATATGATGACCAGCAGTTTTGGCTAACTATCAACTTACTAACACAATCAATAAAAACTGATATTAGTAGCAAGAGTATCCATTTCCTAGTAAATACCACCTAGACAGGCCTTCCTAACGGATAATCAACCTGTCCATCTGTCTTACCCCTCAAAGGTTTAGGGAATTAAAACTCAAGGTCATCATTGTGACCCTTTACTCCCAAGTTATCCAACAAATTAAACCATATATCACTAATATCTGATATCATCTCATCATGAAACCACGCACAAATGCCAAACAAAAAATAATGCAACTGTTACATGCGTATATATATCATAATAATAAATGCAATAAAATGGTCTCTAGATAGGGTGTGAGTTCCCCCAAACTAGAGTCTAGTGCTTAGCCTAATTCCAGCCTTAAATCCAACTTACAGCTTTTACAATGTCTGCTTGTTCACGTTTCGGTAATTGGAGTCCTTAGTCAACACTAGCTCTTTTGCTAGGCTTTTTCCGAGTCTTTAATTTGCATGACCCTACTCCCCACGGCAGACAGTCATGTCAAATCTTGTTCAAAAAACAACAGTTTGGTTTCTGAATCCTAATATTCCATTTTAAATTAGATCGAGGGGTTAATCAGTTATGAGCCTACAACATCACTAGGTCAATGCATAGAAAAACTTAGAGAGCTCTGGCTTAGTAACTAATGCCTGCATGCCCATAGATTGACCTTAGTCATCACGTCGTTTGATGACTTTTACTATCACGACCCAAAACCAGGGTACGTCACAGTGGCACTCACCCTAAGGATCTTAAGAGATAATAATACTCGTAACCTAAGTAAAATTTTCTCCAAGGTACCCTAAGACGAGTTAAAAAGGGATTGGATTAGAGTTTTAGCAGCACAGGAGAGTGATTTAAAACATAAATTCATTTAAATACAAATACCATCCCCTTGGGGTTTCAAGTTCACAAAAGGTACCCCACTAAACATCATTCGATAAGGACAATGTTTAAGAAAATAATGTGCAAGGGTGATAACCCATAAAGCTAATAAACCAAGGCAAGGTTCAAAGTGGTTACAAAAGAGGGAACGACAAAATAAAGGATAAATGATGACACAAGGCCGATGAAAACTAAAGAAACAAGACCTGACAAATGTCCCACAAGATCAAGTGCCACGCCGCCCAGATCAATCGAGATCGTCAACTAGAGGAAAGGTTGCACTCAAAAAAGTACAATAGGGGGTAAGCATCACATATGTTCATAGCTTCCTCTTAGGGGACCTTAATTAGGTTTGAAAATAATAAACTCAAGTATTTACTATATATAGCTCTAGTGAAAAACAATTCGAAACGGGTCACAATAAATAACAATGCCAATTTATAATTAGAAGGAAACCATAGATGCAATGCTCATACAACTTTCACAATTCACGACAGTGAAAAATAGTTCGGAAGCTTCCAATAAAAATTCAAGTTCAATGGAACATTACCGATGACCGATCCCTGTAATTGAGCCAACTACCTCTAGCCGAAGTAGTAAGAGAATCCATTTATGGTTGTACAATAATAGAAAGCTAACCGCTTTAAAGGCTAACCACCTTATGGGCTACCCGCCTATACAATTGCCTCAAGAGATTTAGGGAATTGAAACCTAAGTCCGCCTATGAGACCCTTTTCTCTTAGGTTATTTAAAATTATCTCAATAGATATTGCAAAAGCTAATACTATCCAATTCAAAAACCATGCAACATATGCCAACCAAAAATATGCAGTTTTCACATACATCAATATTTACTATTATACATAGATACACACAATAAAAGAGTCCATACACAGGGTATGCGATTCCCCCTACCTGGAATCCAAGCTTAACCTTTTCGTTATGCACTATCCAAATCACCAATGTCTAAAATTTCGTCTTTCTGGGTAACTGGAAATCCAAGTTCGACAAAGTAAAGACTTTAGTCAAAGCAGAATTCTAAAAGTCATAGTATGACCTTACCTTTTGGTCATACGTCCTTAGAAGGTTCCAAGTACCTCTAAAGGTTTCTACTTAAATCCAAATTTTAATCTAAATCGAAGAGGTGGATTAATTTGACTTCAATAAATTATCATAAAGTGCATTAAATTCCATTAATTAGTTTAATTAATCCAAATTGATCTCTTTAAGAAAGTAAACTAATCCTAGGAAACTAACAACCTTTAATTAATTAAATAAATCTCCAAAATAAACCATTAATTAAACATGCTTAATTAAGAAATAAATTCTACTTAATTAATTAAACATGACTAATTAAAATTAATGCCTAAAAATTAAATAAGAAAGGCGGTGAGGATTACCTAGTTGTAGACCTCCTAATCTTAATCATCAACCAAAGAAGATTGCCAAAGACCTCACTCTAAATGGGAAATCCGGCAGGGCTACGCTGAAGGAAGAAATATTTTTTATTAGAGAAATTAATCACCACCCTCATGGCATAATTAATAACCCAATCAAAAATAAATAAAACTTTGAACTATAGAACCTCCCCAAAAACTGGAGCTTGTTCCTTTGGGCTCCCTTGAAAAAAGAAGGATTCCTTTAAGAAGAAATTTTAGAGGGAGAAACAGATACCAAAGTTTGAGTGAAAAGCTCCAACTCAAATGGGTAGTGTAAAGTGAAATGGACGGGTGTGGTCCTATTTATAGGCTTGAAAAATGAGGTTCCCCTCCTAAATTTTCGATGTGGGACAAATCCACACACCAAAAAGTCACAAAACTGATGAAAAAGAGGGGAAAAAGTGAACTTGATTGCGCTAACCCATGGGTTGACCCAGATTGTGAAAGGAAACGAGTACGACCGACCCGGCTCGGCTAAGCAGATCGCGCCTCATTCTCTTTTTTNCGCCTCATTCTCTTTTTTTTTTTTTTTGAATGGCCCAGATCGATGGGCCTTTAATGAGCTTCAACGGTCACGATTAAATCGTGACCGGATGATCCGATGTGACTCTGCCTACGGGTCTTCTGTGCAATTGTCAGCGTCCGCGAATCGTGACCAAATGATCCGATGTGACTCGGCCTACGAGTCTTCTGTGCAATCGTCAGCGTCCGCAAATCAATGAGGGCGACGTATGCTCAACATCCACGTCATTTCTTTTTAATTTTCTAATTTCTCCAACTTTAAAAATTCACCAAAAATACCTCTAAGCTCCTAAAGATTCTCCGAAAATTCCTACGAACTCGTAAGATTGAGTACTATTTATCTATGGCCTCAAAACAATAATTTGACTTCCAGAATTTTTATGAAAAATACAACTCTTCCAAAATAAATTCTAAAAAATAAAATAATAGCCAACTTTGGAAATTCATAGCTTCTTCACCCGAACCCCAAATTTAATGAACCAAATGTCATTATTCTCAAGTCTTAATTTCTAATTAAGCACAAAATAAAATACTAAAAATTTATAGGGCTTCACAACTGATATAGCCTCAATATTTCTTAAGTTTATTTTATAACAACAAAAGTTGGGTAGCATTTTAGCTTAAATAAATAACTTTTAAATAATTTGAGTTGGAGGGATTAACTAAAGAAATTCTAGCACAAGCAGAGTTTCAGCACTACTTGAGTTGCTAATTACGAAAAAAAAAAATCTGATTAACAAGGAATTAATCTAAGAAAATTTAATAAAACCTCAACTAAGATTAAGGGATTACCTAAAGCTTTTGAGGTCGAAGCCTCGTGACCACAAATGCATAAGCGAAAACCGCTTCCCAATCAAACCTCTAGAACTCTAGTTATGATCGAAAGAAAAAAATTTCCATTTGATCCTAGAGATATAAATTAAAGCTAGTTAGAGAAACTCTCTAACTTAGAGAGAGAGAGGGAATTCTAGAGAGAGCTCTTAAAATTGTAAGAAATTGTGTGAATGAAAGTGATGGAGTGGCTGTGTATTTATAGGTGGGTAAGGGTGGCCTTAATGGCTAGGATTTATTTAGAATGAGTGGCTAGGATTTAGATCCCAAAAATAATTTATTTTTGAATTAATAAATTCTCAAAATAAACAGATCTAGAGTGATCTTCAAAATGAATGATTAATTTGGAATGGATGGTGAGGATTAAATAGAACAATGTAGATCTAAAAGTCAGAATTCCAGAGAATTCTACAAGTTGGGCTAGTTTAAGGGCATTTGGGCTTTTAAATAATGGGCTTTCTTAAAAAATTAGTGGAAAGGTGCAGCTCAAAAGAGAGTCATGGGCTGGGCTTGGGTTAAAGCCTGTTGTCCAATCACGGTGTATTACGTGATAGTAAGTTGACTTTTCTTTATTTTTCTAACTTCAAAAATTTGCCAAAAATAGATTGAGACTCGAAAAAATTCACTGAAAAATCTTACAGACTCATCTCAGCGAGTACTAATTAGCTAAAGGGTCAAAATATTATTTTGGCTTCAAAATTTTTTCTGAAAATTCCTAATTTCTCAAAATAAATTTCAGAAAATCAAAATAGCTCATGAAAAAATTCACATACTTCGAGAAAAAAATGTTGAAAATCACAAAAAATTAAATTAATTCCAAAATAAATTTGGAAGAATTCTTGGGATGTCACACAATGGACCTGTTGGGCCTCACATCTTGGACCTTCGGCTTGTACTTCAATCTCTTCTTGGGCTTTCTATATCTCCTTGGGCTTTCTTCAAGTTAATCACTTGACAAGTACATTACACTAATAGTATTAGTAAGAAACTCTAGCCAATAATCTTAGAAGGGTGTAACAATTGAGGGAGATAGAAATTACTTGAGATTTAGAAGGGAGGAGCTAGGCATGCTAGCCTTATTTAATTGGAATCCAATAATTGAATTAAATCATTTCCATATCATTCAAATACATTTAAAGATGGCCAATCACATAGTTTTATGATGTTGTTGGTCTTGTCCATAATCATCCATATTATCCTAATTAAACAATTAAAATAATCATCCATATGAGCTTACTTGTAATTTTTTAATACTTGAGTAAACTCTAACTCTGTATAAAGATATACAATAGATGAATCAAAAGGGAACACACATTTCTCTACCTCCAAAACCTTACTCTTATATCTTTTATAATACATTATCAGCACAAAATGCTCTGTGATTGTGAAGTGCCAAACAAAAAGAGTATCATTATTCAATATGTTCTTCAACCAAGTAGATTTTCTAGAACAATTTTATATTCATACTTGTTAGACTTTGATAGGATGTAAAATCCCCATGAAGCATGAACCCTAAATCATGCGATTGATTTAATTGGGATTATATACTTTTGTTCATGCTTTTGGATTAAATGATTAAAAGCAAAAAATTAGTTTAAATAAATTTTCTGGTAATCAAAGATCACCCCGGCTGGCCAGTAGCCATCGGCCACCACCACAAGCTTGTATGCATCTATGTTGGTCCAGTTGAGGCCTACTGGTACCCAACCTTACTTCGCGTTACAATTGGTAACTAGGTACGAACACTTACGCATATTTGGGTGTGCAATTTATGTGTTAATTGCACCGCCAAAACATACAAAAATGGGCCCTTAAGGATGGACATATATGTTGACTATGAATCCCCATCCATTATAAGCTTTTTAGAGCCCTTGACATGCGATCTATTTATTGTAAGATTTGTGGATTGTCATTTTGATGAGACAGTTTTCCCGCCGTTAGGGGGAACGCTAATTGATGTGGAATGTCTCCACTATGTCTGATCTCAATTCTTGAACCACACATTGTTATAGTGAAGTGCTGAAAATTTTAAATTTACAGAGTATAGCACATCATATGCTAGACGCTTTCTCTGATCTAGCTAAAGTGACGAGATCACATATATCTGCTGCAAACGTGCATGCAAGGATGGCCCTCTAGGACATGTTGTCCTAGATGGATGAGGTACGGCCATGGCGGCTAACTAGTCATATGTCCCAACCTAAAAGCGAGGTAGACCACAAGGTTTGAAGGATTCTTATCCCTAGAAGAGGTTAAATTTGGCACAAATGAATCCTCTGGACATCGCATTCTCAGCTGATCCATCTCATGAGATAGTTCCAAATTATGGGCCCGCTTCTGAAAAGACGATGTTGGGGGATGCTCTAACATCTGAACAATCCCGAGAATAGAGATATCTCGATAAATTATGCATGCTTAAGTGAGATTTGAAATCGAAATGAGATTATCATTGATAATTTATTTGTATTCGCCGTAGCTACCAAAATCATAACTAGCAATGACATCGAATCTTGCTCAGTTGATGAATGCTAACGTAGAGATGACTAGCCAAAATGGAAAGAAGCAATCCAGGCTAAATTAAATTCCTTAACAAAGAGAAAAGTTTTTAGGACTATCGTTCCCACACCTCCCCATGTTAAACATGTAGGATTTAAATGAGTATTTGTAAGGAATCGTAATAAGGAAAACGAGATTGTGAGATACAAGACTTGTCTAGTGGCGCAAGGATTTTCTCAATGCCTTGGAATTGATTACGAGGAAAATTATTCTCTTGTAATGGATGTCATAATATGTTGCTACCTTATCAGTTGGTAGTTTTCGAAAAACTGAGTATGCAACTTATGAATGTGGACACATCTTATCTCTATGGGGATCTTGCTACAGGGATACAAATGAAAGTTCCCAAAGGATTTAAAATACCTAATGCAAATAGTTCCAGACCACGGAACACACTCTGCATTTGTTTGAGACATTCACTTTCTGGATGGAAACAATTAGGACGGATATAGTATAGCTGTCTAAGTGAATTTTTTATCTGAAAGGGATATGTGAATAATGAACTATGCCCATGTGTGTTTATTAAGAAAAAAAGTTCTGGGTTTGTTATTGTGGTTGTTTATGTCGAAGACATGAACCTAATTGGTACTCTTGAAAAGATTAAGGAGACTACTAAGCACCTGAAGTCAGAATTCAAGATGAAAAATCTTAGGAGAATTAATTTATGTCTCGGCTTGGAGCTCGAGCATTGTGCAGATGGACTGCTGGTCCATCAATTGAATTACATCTGTAAGCTGTTAAGGAGATTTAATGCAGATAAAGCTAAGCCTTTATGCACACTTATGATCTTCCGTAGTCTAGATCCTAAGAATGATTCGTTTTATCTCGCAGATGATAACAAAGAGGTATTGGCACCAGAAGTTCCAAACCTAAGTGCAATAGGTATATGATTGTACTTGGCTGAATGTACTTGACTAGATATCTCATTTGATGTGAACTTGCTAGCTAGATATAGTTCTGCACCTCCACACTACCAATGGAATGACATAAAAGACATTTTCCACTACCTTAGAGGTACAAAGGTTATGAGCTTATTTTATTCGTACGTATCTAAAAATGGGTCGAACCCCCTTGGCCCTTGGAATGATGCAAGCCTTGTTGGATTTACTGACATGGGTTATCTATCAAACCCGCATAAGGCGCGTCCCCTCACTAGTTATGTCTTTACCATTGGGAATACATCAATATCTTGGAGGTCTATGAAACAAACCCTTGTTGCTACATTTTCGAATCATGCTAAGATTCTAGATCTTCACGAGGCAGTTTGTGAATGTATATGGTTGAGGGTCGTTACCAAGCATGTTCAAGATACGTGTGGGCTACATTCCACCATTGATGAATCGACAATTATCTACAAGGATAATGCCACTTGCATCGAGCAAATGAAGACAAATTTCATCAAAGGAAACAACACCAAGCATATTGCACTGAAGTTTTTCTTCAACCAACAACAACAAGAGCATCAAAAGATTAAAGTTAGATAGATCCGATCTCAATACAATCTTGCAGACCTCTTCACCAAGTCACTTCAAAATCCACATTCTGAAACATGTTCGAGGTATTGGCTTACATAGATTGTTTGATCTAAGTAATCTATAGTGTTCAGGGGGAGTCAATATTAGGGGGAGTATTCCGAGGCATATGATCATAATGTACATGTCCTTCGTCCAGGGTTATTTTGTCCCACTAGATTTTGTTACCTCATAAGGTTTTAATGAGACACATTTTGGCATGGTCACCCTACTCATACAATATCCTGAAAATGCCTCGATTTGATATATATGCATTCGCTCATCTATTTCCCTTTGACTACGGGTTTGTCCCATTCGGTTTACCAGACAAGGTTTTACTGTAGAAACTCTAAATGCATTATGCTCCCATTGATATACTATGAGATGATTCACCTACTTTTGAGGTCCTGATGCGACTAGTCCACACTCACACGCGTTGTACTCATTTCTCCTTTGACCAGGGTTATTTTTGTGTTCCCGCAGGATTTTTATTACTTAGCAAGGTTTTGACAAGTCAACTTATAAGCGCATAGCAAAGACAACACCAATGACATAGAATATCCAAGGGAGAGTGTTGGAAATTTCTTTATTAATGTGGCTATTCCTGTAAATAGTTATAGGGACTTACTTATAATTTATATATACTAGAGTAAACCTTACCTCTAAATAAGGATATATAACAGATGAATGAAAAAGGAACACACATATTTCCTGTCTCTAAAACCCTACTCTCATATCTTTTACAACAATAAAATCAAATTAAGAATATATTAATATAATTATTTCTAGAACTTTTGTTTTCCATTAGGCCACATGAGATCCTTGAACTTTTGAGTTTCTTGAGGGACTGTGACATTATCAATGGCCAAGTCTTCATAGAGTGGCATGAGGGATTTTGCGCCAATATAGCCACGATATGGTTCCTCACTTGTGTTCTTCACTTTTTATTCGATGGGAACCTCAAACAAATCTTTGGACTGGCCAAAGATATTGTCCAAAAGTTGTGCATAAATTTGATCGTAAAATGCCACGAAACAGCCGTACTCTTCAAGCCAACGACTTGAACCCATTTCACTATTATATGCAATTTTCTCTACTTATAAAACAAAGAGATGAGAAGATAAAACTAATTAAGTGATAACGGACACTTTTGTGGAAAAAATTTCTATATGATGTATTAAAAGATGTAAAAATTGTCCTTTTATTTACAAATGAAAAATAAATAAATAAATAACCCATAGGTGATCAAAGAATACAACTGGACTTTAATTCTAATATTTTTTTTAACTCTTATCTCAACTTATGTAATAATTAAACATTATTCATTTATGGGCCCACTCTCGATTTGGAGTATACCAATTATAAAGGAAGCAACATATATGCAGTCCCATGGAACAGTCAAATAGTAGCACGCACATGATGCCAACATGTCATGAATATATGCATCTGGAAGCCCATGAAATTAAGAAGGTTCCTTGCACCTACATATATAAAATAAAATAAAATACGATCCTTCTATAGAGACCAAAAAAATAGACGGTTTCGATTATCGAAATACAATGTGTAGTGGGCCCATGAGGGATCCCACATTTAGGCTTAAATGTGGGATCCCACACTGGAAGGTGCCTGTATATATATATATCTATATATAGCAAGTGAAATTTTGATCGAGACTGCATCCATGTATCTTAATTCGCAAGTTTTTTAAGAGTGTTAACCTAAAAACGGACATAAATAAATAATTTGTGATGACTTAATTAATTATATAATTTAACAAAAGTATTATTCTAGAAGGAAGAACCTAGGAAATTAACAAACACAATTAAGTCGTGTGTGCTTTGCGCGTTCCCAATATTCTTCGATCCCATTTGGAGAGAACATATGCTAATCGCGTGGACGAAAATGTTATTTACAAATATCTTAAGGTTTTTTGTCTTGCATGTACTTATGAACAATGAATAAAAATCACAAAAGTACAGTAATTTGTTAAGCACAGTTGAACAGTTTTGTCCAGTAGAAAAAACAATATATAGGAAGAGATGCTAAGTGCTCGACACTGTATAAAACATCTTGCTCACTTTAAAACATGGGCGGCTTATCATGTTTAAAAATTTAGGTGAACTTTTTTAATCTTATAAAAATTTAGGTTCTTTTATGGGAATGCTAGCTACATTTCTAAATCTATCTTCCACTTTGACCCTCTTTCTTATTATTCTTATGATGTAGTGTAGTTTAATGATTTGAACTATTCATTTTTTAAATCATCTTTGCAATAATTTAATTAATTAAATTAAAAATCTTGTGGTCATATAACTGTTATCATATAAATATACGGTGAATTTAATTGTCTTTAAGATATCGTCAGTTTATTTAATAACTGTTATATAACCAAACGACTATTGATTTAGTTTATTTTTTATAGAGATAATCTTTAAAATATTATTTTCAAAATGAACAGTATGTGCCGATTATGAAATTACATTAAAATTGCAGAAAGATCATGATAAGAGAGAAGGTCGGATGAAATAGATCTGGGAAAAGTTTTGTTCAAGTATATATTACTGCAGTAGAGAACAAAAGTTCTTAAGTCCTTAACAGTAATGAAGAAATCTAAGCATCCATCTCAAAACCAATTGGCAATGAGAGTAGTAGCCCAAACCCTTATAAACCACTAGTAAAGCCCTCACATCTTTAATGTGGAATATCTCTCAACATGCCCCCGCACGTGTAGCATCATTTCAAACCTAACACAAACATGCCCCCGCAATTGTAGCATCATTTCAAACCTAACACGTGGACAATTTATATTGGGTGACGTGGGAGCACGTGTGGCCGCTTAAGCACATCACGTGGATAACTTGGCTCTGATACCATGAAGAAATCTAGGCATCCATCTCAAAACTAATTGGCAATAAGAGGAGTAGCCCAAACCCTTATAAACCACTAGTAAGGCCCTCACATCTTCAATGTGGATATCTCTCAAGTAAGAAAGCTGGTTTGAATTTCTGCAAATGACAGTGAGAAAGAGGAGAGAAAAAGTATTGAATTCTTAATGACATAGATGTGACAGGACTCTGAATAAATTGGTACTAAGTCCTTATCGGTAACAAGCCTCTAAATTGTCAACACCATGCATATTTTACTCGTGAAGAAAGTTAAAGTAGTGAATTCTGTATGACATAGATATGGGCTATTACTGCTTTTTGAAGTATATGTCATACTGGTACCAAAGAAAGCAACCATGAAATATATAACACAAAATAATCAATAACAGCATATGCGACACATGCCGATATGCCATATTAAATGTATCTGGAAGCAAAGGAAATTAACAAAAGATTCTTTCCACCTAATAACTACACCATCTTAATTTATATGTATCCCAACTAAAACAAAGCTATAGCTTTGTTTAGATCGCATCAGATACTATTTTAGTTTGGTTTTAATTAACTCCGATTCCGCAGTAGGCTTTGATAGGAGACTCTGCCTTCTTGGCCTCGGCGGTAGTACTATAGAATTGTATAAACCCACGACTATCAAATGGCTTGTACTGCAGTGGGTGTCTCTCATCCACCAGTTCTTCAGGTACTTGTAAAACTCCATTATTGAATGTGAACAGCCCAAGTGAGTATCTGGTCTTGTTTCCGCAATGCTTCACTCGATGGTGGCAAGCTTTTACTCTGTCATTGCTCCATACCTAATAAACCAAATCAAACAAATTTCATTTCAATTTAGTTATGGGAGTATATATATATAGTGTCATGATCATGTGTAACAGTGTTAAGTGTATATCCATCGACCCACCTGTAGTCCATCGCCTGCCATAAATAGGAATTGTGAAGGTGATGACTCAACGCTAATCCAATCGCCGTCTTTGGTTTTGACCTCCAAGCCAGCAACATCATGCTGAACAACTATGGTTGTGAAGTTCTTGTCTGTGTGGCTTGGAAACCTTATGATGGTATCACTGTCTCCTGGTTCCTTATATTTGTCAATGTCTTCCGGTGTCTTGTATTTCAAGAATCGAAGAAGGTGACTGTTGGAACGAGCAACAGTCTCATAATATTGCTTCCCTACACCAAAGCTTTCGAATAGCATTTGCTCCACCATGTGTTCCAAACCCGCCAACAACTGCGAAAATGAATCTGTGATTTCACTGCATATGCACCAACGCAAAAACAACAAAATTCTATTAATCTATAAAACAGATATATAGTAATTAATGATAAACTTAAACAACAGAATTACATATATACCAGAAGTTGTTCTTTCCATGAGGCCACATGATATCTCTGAACTTTTGAGTTTCTTGAGGGACAGTGACATTATCAATGGCCAAGCCTTCATAGAGTGGCATGAGAGGGTTTGGGCCAATATACCCACGATATGGTTGCTCACTTGTGTTCTTCACTTTGTTTTCGATGGGAACCTCAAACAAATCTTTGGACTGACCAAAGATGTTGTCCAAAAGTTGTGCAGAAATTTGATCGTAAAACGCCACGAAACAGCCGTACTCTTCGAGTGCATAGCGGACTTGTTTGGAGGTGGAAAGCCAGCGACTTGAACCAGGTTTCAAGTCTTCCATGGAGAAGTTGATGGTGGGAAGCTGCCTAGGCAGAGATAGGGAACCCATTTCACTATTACAAAGAGAAGAGAAGAGGAAACTGAGTGAGATACAAAATGGTATGGTCCATGCTACTTTTATAGCGTGGCTTAATTCATTTGTACGTCAAGCATGTGAATAACATTTTAAATTGGTTGCATTAAATTCATTTTTATTGTAATATTTAAGTGCTTTTGCCTTTTGTTGGTCACAGGTGTCGTCATTTCAATTCCTGAGTAGAGAGAAAGGACCTATATATAAATCTGTAATTAATATCTCTGCTGAATAGTTGATGAGGTTGGTGGGCTATAAAGTCAGTGGGGAACTTCTTTTTTTCTAAAATTTCATGCGCTTTCCTTTGAAATATGCTTTAAAATATTCATGTATTATTGACTCATAATTCATAAAGCACATGCACAATTTTAATTGCAGCCTAATTTTAGTTTCTGAAGTCTGAAAGTCTATGAAATTCATCTGGAATACCCTTCTAGAAGCACTCTATTAATTTGAAAATAGTGACTTCGCACTTTCATCGTGATAGATATATATGTGTTTGTCGACTATCACCAAAAGGCTTCTAGATATGTGCGTAGCCAGTGAGGTATGATTTGAACTCAAAAGGCACTTTCATATTGCAACACTAAATCTAATTAAAGTACACATATTCCTTCTTTTCTTCTCCTTTTTTATCTTGTTTCAATGTCCTAATACCATGCATGTGAACTCTACTAATACTTAAAGATTTAGACCCACCTTTCTCCTCTTCAATTTTTTAGCACTTTAATAAAAAAAACTATACAACTCTTTCAACTGGACTATCTCATAAACTACGTAAATGTTTAAAATTATTGTACAATTTAGTTAGAGAACACTACTTTAATAAAAAAAACTATACAACTCTTTCAACTAGACTATCTCATGAACTACGTAAATGTTTAAAATTATTGTACAATTTAGTTAGAGAACACTAGAATACAAAAGACAAGAAAAATAAACAGTTATTGTCAAAGGCAAGCAGAGTTTTGTACTGTTTTTGGTGATTTAATTTCTAAACTTGACCCTGTTTCTAGAAAATCCAGTGGCTGTGAAGTACTGATCCAGTCAACATTTTTGGTCACTGAGTCTTACTTGCTTTGATTTTTAATCTGAAATGGATAGGCCACAAATTAGACATGTAATTACAACTTTTCCAATTGGAATCACTGATTTGAAGTCATGGTTGAATTTTTATTTAATTTTTTAGTGCTATAACAGACCTTTTTATGCTTGTAATAAAAACAGGTTGTTGATCAACACCCTGTTTTCATTACACTCTTCAGTGGTGGCACGCCCTTCTATCAACAGACATGTGTCCGAAATCAAATTTTTGGGTCGAAACATATTTATATCACAAAATGTTACAAGTATCCCTTGTTGGTGGATTATAGATGTGGAGTTCCAACTCAGGATGGTGACGACAAGTAATTGGCTATTTAGGTGGAGTACTAGAATTTGCATTTTCCCTCTTCTTCTCTTGTTTAGACGTTTTCTCAGTTGCCTTCTTTTGCATTATTTCTTCTACATGAATGTCTAAGCTTCTTTTTCAATGACTTCGCTAAGCAAGCTACATCAACTGAATCCGTCTCCAATTATCTCCATTTTATCCCATTGAAAGCCACTCATATAACACCTACAACATTAACTTTCATCAAACTAGCTTCTTTGTTATTGGATATATGAAACTTGTGAACCCAAATTAAAATTAATATTAAAAAATCAACTTGGTGGCTTCTATATACGTCCATATAGAGACAGAAAAAGAGGAGAGAGTTGGGGAAGGAGGGTTAAGGTGGGTGTGGGTGGAATGAATCTAGAAGCTAGATTAATTGTGGCAAACATACATGTTGAGTATTTCATTATTTGTGGTGCGGAGAATTTGATTTAAAATATAATTAGTTTTAAATGAAATGAATTTTAAGTACAATTAGAGGCACCCTAACATTATTCTTTTAATTATTTTGGAAAACAAATAAAACACCCAAAAATAAAAGTTAAATGATAGAGAAAGATAAATAAGCAAGACATCTAACATCCTCAAAAAAAGCGGCAAAATCTGTGTGGATGTAAATTGTAATAGAAAATTTGTGCAAAGCATACATGTTTCAATGTCAATGACGCACGACTACAAGAGCAAAAAGATATATATATAGTCAAAAACCAACACATGCGAACACAGTGCATGTATCTGAAAGCCAAGAAAATTAACAAATGATTCCTCGCACCTAATGAAACCAACTTATTACACCACTAAACTACTATAAATTATAATTAAAGCTCTTGTTTTAGATCTCATCAGATATTGGCGGCTAGTTTTTAACTCCGATACCGCAGTAGGCTTTGATCGGAGACTCTGCCTTCTTGGCCTCGGCCGTAGTACTATAGAATTTTATAAACCCACGACTATCAAATGGCTTATACTGCAGTGGGTGCCTCTCATCCACCAGTTCTTCTGGTACTTGTAAAACCCCATTATTGAATGTGAACATCCCAAGTGAGTATCTGGTTTTGCTTCCACAATGCTTCACTCGATGTTGGCAAGCTTTTACTCTGTCATTGCTCCATACCTAATAAACCAAATCAAACAATTAAATTTCATTTCATTTTAGTTATGGGAGTATATATATATATATATGACCATGTGTAAGTGTATATCGATCGGCCCACCTGTAGTCCATCGCCGGCCATGAATAGGAATTGTGAAGGTGATGACTCAAGGCTAACCCAATCGCCGTCTTTGGTTTTGACCTCCAAGCCTGCAACATCATGCTGAATAACTATAGTTGTGAAGTTCTTGTCTGTATGGCTTGGAAACCTTATGATGGTATCACTGTCTTCTGGTTCCCTATATTTGTCAATGTCTTCCGGTGTCTTGTATTTCAAGAATCGAAGAAGGTGACTGTTGGAACGAGCAACAGTCTCATAATATTGCTTCCCTACACCAAAGCTTTCGAATAGCATTTGCTCCACCATGTGTTCCATACCCGCCAACAACTCAGAAAATGAATCTGTGATTTCACTGCATATGCACCAAAGCAATTATTAAAACTAATATATAATTACCTAGATTAATATATAGGACCTCCCTATAACAATTAAGTAATGATAAACTTAAACAACATATATAATTACATACCAGAAGTTGTTCTTTCCATGAGGCCACATGAGATCCCTGAACTTTTGAGTTTCTTGAGGGACAGTGACATTATCAATGGCCAAGCCTTCATAGAGTGGCATAAGAGGGTTTGGGCCAATATACCCACGATATGGTTCCTCACTTGTGTTCTTCACTTTGTTTTCAATGGGAACCTCAAACAAATCTTTGGACTGACCAAAGATGTTGTCCAAAAGTTGTGCAGAAATTTGATCGTAAAAGGCCACGAAACAGCCGTACTCTTCGAGTGCACAGCGGACTTGTTTGGAGGTTGAAAGCCAGCGACTTGAACCAGGCTTCAAGTCTTCCACAGAGAAGTTGATGGTGGGAAGCTGCTTAGGCAGAGATAGGCAACCCATTTCTTGACTATTTAGTACTGGGACTATTTAGTGCTGGGACTATTTAGTGCTGGGACTAATTAAGAGGAGAGAAATTAAACTTAGCTGGGATGTGTAAAATGATATGTTTGATACTTCCTTATATAGTGGTTCTTCAAGCAACTTTTCCTCCTATACGTCAAACCAGTGACTAGTAGGTCCAACTTTTCTACTTAATATTATAAAAAATGAGAACATTTGTTGGTCACAGGTATGTCATGTCAATTCCTTAGTATTAAAAAAGAATTATTATTAAATAAACGAGTTAAAATATGTGTTTAGTATCTGTGTTTTACTTCAAAAATAAATTTGATTTTAGTTCTTAAGTTTTTATCCGTTAGTAATTTTAATACTTTAGTAGTAATTTGTAAAGTTATATATATATGTTAAATTTAAAGTGACATATATAAATGTTTAAGAATCAAAATTGTTAACAGACCAAAACTCATATATCAAAATCAAAGTTTGAAATCACAATGATTAAAATCAAAATTTTAAAATTACTATAACCAAATTTATTTTTTAAATAAATGATTAGAAACATATGGTATGACGATTAGCTAAGCAGTCGGTGAAACTGGCGAGCTAGAAATGAAACAAATGGCGCGCGGCGAATCTCTTAATTCAACGCAGTCTACGCAGATATTTTATTTTTTGTAGTCGGTCTAAAATTTCATGCGCTTGCCTTGTTCGTCACTTTCTGCTACTCACTTTTTTCCTTTGAATATTAAATACATGCTTTTTTTGACTCAAAAACCACATGCACCATTTTGCATCCCAATATGTATTGTTTTCTGAACTCTATGAAAATCATCATCTGGAACACCCTTCTAGAAGCACAGTCTCTAAATTATTTGAAAATAGTTACTTCCCATATCATTGAATTTATAATTATCTGTGGATTCTCTAAATATGTTTATTTACATAATCTTAACTCAAAATTATCATCACATGCAGAAAATAAATTACACTAATTTTTTTCCATAAATAATTTATAAATTACACTAATATTCTCAAAAAATATTGTTTAATATTTTACATAAATAATTTATAAATAAATGAATTTAATCATCAAATTAAAATGTAAAATAAATTTCACAATATATCTTTTTTAATAAATTTGTTTACCGATTCCCTTAACGGGAGATATACAAGTCTTCTAGATTTCTCGGTTTCCCACGGTATCCTTAGGCATGCGCCTAGGACTAATCCCTCGAGGTACGGTCGGGTGCCAAAGGCAGGGACCTCTCCCAAGAAAGTTTTCTGCATCCACAAGAGCTCAAACATGAGACCACTTGTTTAAGCGACCAGATTTCTAGATTTCTAGCCACCGAAGAATGATTTGAGCTCAATTAATGGCTAATAATTCTTTAATTTGAAATTAATTAATTACTGTCAATTTGCTCATACTTTTGACGACATGTGAACTAAAGCTTTCTTTTTTGTTACATGCACTAAATCTTTCAAGATCACCAAGGAGGATATCATATATTCCTGCCGCTGTTTGAACTTTTTTCAAAGGCACTTTGATGATCATCTTTCATACTTGGACTAATTAAGTATATAGAAGTTATACTAGCTAGAATGTCTTAGTTAGATACCAAATAAGTTGTGCTTTAATGACATGACAATTTATGTCAAAGCAAAAATAAAGTTATTTGTATAATTTTAAATTATTATATAGTGTATCTTTTTGTCAATAGAGGTGTGATTCATCCTACATACTGTGGGCTACTTAGGCTGTAGCCAATGCAAATCTTTTCTCTTCAAATTTGTCTAGAGAAGGTCTCCACCAATCCACTTCATAAAGCATTTGCAGTTACAACATCATAGCTACACTATATATCCTTCATAAAAAATACTAAATTTAAATCTTAAAGTAATAAATTTTTTAAACATGCGTACTTACGCGTAAAAATATCCTCATCGTTACGTTATTTAGTTATTCATATCATTTTGAGCAACAAATCAATTGGTTTTGAGATGAATGCTTAATTTTTTCGTACAAAACACCTTATATGAAAAAGGTTTCATGAAAAAGGTTTCAAAACAGGACCAAATTGATATATTTCCCTAATATTATTAATAGTATCATTGTCAAAAGTAATCGAAACATTTTTTGTTTGTTAGTAGCTTTGTCAAAAATAACTTCTAGGATACAAGACTCAACTAGCTAGTGTTATTGTTATTGTTACGTTTTGCATGTGGCTGTGAATAAGACTGTAGGAAATATATATATATATTAAGTTAGGCAAGCAGTTAAAGCATGTTTCAATTAGACTAATAGTGACGCACGAGTGTCAATGAGTCATGCATTATTGTCTAAGGTCAACAACGATGAGCTCTGTGCTTTTTCTGGGGTTCCCAAACATTGACGAATTACCTCCATTCGTTTTACAAAGTTATATATAAAATTGTATCTGTATAATTTTATTTTAATTGTATATGCATGAAAAGTCGATATCAAATCTTTATTGTCATTATTTTGATATTTCGATCAGTAATAACTAATAACAAATTACAAGAGCATTAGAATATTGCTCGATTAGAAAAATGAAGCGAAATGAAATAAATCTAAAACAGATCTTTTTTGGTGACTAAAACATAGATATTTTTATCATTTGTAAAATCTGAAGTAGCTTTTTTAACATCGACTATAGAAAGAGAATATGTTATATGCTTTCATCAAAAAGAAAATAAATGCTGTTGATACTTACAAATGATTTAAGTATATATGAAAATCAATTTCTATCCATTCGTTTTGTTCAAACCATGCATATATAGAAGATTATTATGTATAACCGATATACTGATATATTTAACTTATGTGTTATAATATACTTTGCAAATATAAACATCTCGTCCAATAATATTCTTAAACAATAAATTAGTTAAACCATACAACAATATATCGATTATACCCAATAATTTTTCCACATATAGATTCAATATGTTTCTTACTCCCTCCATCCCCTCCTCTACTCAAATTAATTCATGCTTAGCATCAATGGCCCATTTTTTGTTCTTCTTAGCATCCATGCCATACATGCCCCCTTTCCCTTTATCAGATATCTAACAAAACCAGTGCACTCTCTGTTTGTTCTCAACATCCTTACCATCCATGGCCCATTTCTGTGTATTAGATTTCTAACAAAACAATGTGGCCTAAGATCTCTCTCTCTCTCTCTCTCTCTCTCCCCCTCTCTCTCTCCCTATACTAATTTACCATGAGTTTCTAACTGAAAATGGGTTAATTCAGTTAGAGCAACCCTACACAAGGATGATGGTAAACGGTCAGCAAAACAGCTTCTCCTTACCAACATCCAATAATGTACTGCCACGCACCACAATAATTCTCAACTTCTATAAATCATAGACCATATATAATTAAAGAAATTGTGCATATAAATTATTACCAAGCATTTTTTGGTAGTATTGTCTCTACCTCTCCTTCCCAGAACTACATGGGTCCCCGGGAGGAGGTAAGCCCAAGAACTTTAAACGTCCAAAACATGTCTGGGTTTCATCTTTGTTTGAATGTTGTGAATGCATTGTTTTTCTCTTCTTTGAATTTTCTCAATACATTATTTTCTTCTTTGTTGAATGCTCTGAATACATTTTTTTCCTCTTTGTTGAATGTTCTCAATGCATTCTGACCATAGTATTAATTATTCTGGCAACATTTTCTAAATACCATATCTTTCTTGTTTTATATGGACATGTAGAATGTGTCTTTCTCATATACTTTTGTATATTTCACAAATTTTTGTTCAACTTTAAGAAGACAGGAACCCATTATTTAATTTATTTGCATGTTTTGTTCAAATTTCCCTATTCAAGTCAAAGCTGTCTTTATTTCATATTGAGAAAAGGGAAACATTAAAAAAAAAGGGTTAAAAATTGAAATCATTTGGACATTCTTCTCCCGAACAAAAGAAAGACAAATCAATTTGTAAATTTGTTCTAATTTTATAGTTTTTTTTATTTTTTTATACCAATATGAGAACAAAACATTAGCTTATGTCATCTTCACTGCAACTTCATATGCTGTTACATATCAACATCGGGAAACAAAATGATGTTATACATCATATAATGTGAGATACTTAGAATAAGATGCCTTTTTTATTACGCAAATTGAAAACCAAAGAAAGAAATCTTTCAAACTGAACAAACATTCAAGTGTTTGGCTAACCAATTTTCTCAACACTTTTATTCGATTGTTACATACCCAAATCTTTGTTTTTTCTTTTTCTGTTCTGTTTTTTCTTGTAACTTCATTTTCGACAAATTCCCAATTTCTGCCCCAATTCTAGAGTTTTCCACCCTCTTTTTTTTGTGTGTGTGTGTGTGTGTGTGTGTGTGTGTGTGTGTAACTCCGACATTTTGCAATTTACTCTGATTGATGAGTCATGTTTCATTGGATGGCCTACAAAAGCATAATTTATGTCTCGAGTCTTGATGAATGAATTCAAGCTTTTAACCCTTTTCTCCTTTGCACTTCAAATCAAGCAAACCTACTTCAGTAAGATATTTATATATGAAAACATAGACTAGTTAGAGAAAGAAACTCAATTGCTTCGATTTATATGTTTATAATGTTTTCTCTGCAAGCAGACAAATAAAAGCATCACCCACTTTTAACCATTTTGTCCTTTGGGTTATTGAGTTTGTGGCACCTGGGATTCAAACATATGATGATATGACCAATCTCTGAGTCTGTTGGTCGTGTAATAGCACCATCTTCACTGACCTGCAGTTTATACTTTTGGGCGTGGTTTTCATTTGGTTTGAATAATGCAATAAGATTGAACCACTATTCTTGATGATGCTTTATCATGCGAATCATGCAATAAGATTTTGCATGTTTTAGTTCTTCCTCAACACGAATAAAAGGCTTCCATCCATATGTAAATCTTTCTATTTTACTCAGCGTTCTTAGGGTAATATGCTTCTTACAGCCTTGAGCTTGTATTGATCAACAGTTAATGTGCATTTTGACCAAGGGGATGTTAACTGTTAACCAATACAAGCTCAAGAAGTCATCGACACTAGTCATTTCCCAGCATAATATCTTATTATTCTTTAATTTCTCATGAATTATTTCAGATATATAAGACAGTAATTTCTAATGACAGTACGAATGTGAAGACAATGTATCTTTCAACTTTAAGTATTTCCAAGATGGCATATATTGAATAACAGATTTTGTACCTCTGCAGAAAAATGGCTGGAAGTCTGTTCCTCAATTTGGAGGGTGGGAGAATAACAGCCCTGCAGAACCTACCAGCTATACCATGGTGTTTTCTCAAGCTCGTGTCAAAAGGAAGCAGAACAAGACAGACTTGACTGAGTTCAAGCGCAACAGCCTTGGGAATGAACAGGAATTGATGGCTGCTACTAATGCTCAACCCCAAGATGATTCTGTGGTAAGACTTTACGTTTCCGATCTTTAGTTATGTGCTCATAGTTATTCTCGTTTTTGTTATATCTGAAGGGGAATAGGGTTTCGGAATAGGGTTTCCTAGCTTCATTTATTTCCATGCTTACCTTGTTTTGATCCACATCCCCTTGGTCAGTGCCTATGGATCATTACAAGGTAAAGCATGCCATTCTAATCTATGATGTATAATGCACTATTCAGACAATCATTTCTGTTCAAAACAAAACAAGAAGGAACAATTGAAAACACAATTGTGGTATGTAGTCTTTTCTTTCTAATTTCATTTATATTTATTTTTATGCAGAGGAAAAAGACATTTCTGACCTACATAAATTGCTGTATTAGGCCTTGATTTCCTAACCCAAGTAATTCATCTCTTCCAGCCATTTGTAACCTATTATTCACATGTAATCTTACAGATGAGACTTATTCATCAATGAAAGCCTAACCAAGAGCTTTTGTAATCTTTGAATGTGCTATATAAATTTAATTTGCTATGTATTACTGGAGCTTTGTTTATACTCATTCATTGTGAAAAAAATAAAAACATGAAGAAGCAATCTTATAATAAAATAATGGGATCATAAGCACCTCTTAACTTCTAATGGAGTGATAATGTAGTCTCTAAACTTTAAAATCAAGCAAAAACCAAATATCCTTAAATGTCAACATTAAACTAGCTATCTGGCCTTTATCTATGATTAAGGATAGATTATTTGATTTTAAAGTTTCTGAAGTATGTTGAGAATTAAAGTCAGAAAAGAAGAGCAAGATCGTTGTATTGGTTTGGGATGAATAGATAGGCGTTTACATAAAATACCAATACATCAATTCTCCTAGTATGATGCTTTAGAAATCGATTATAATCAACCCATATACAATAATTAAGCAAACACTATCAGCCTTGAATTAAGCAAAGTCCAATAGAATGTAAATAGTCTATATTACCAACACTCTCCCTCAAGCTCGAGAATAGATATCAAAACTACTTCTAATTTTTCTTTGGAAGGGCCTTAGTGAATGTTGGCTAGTTTTTATAGAGGGCACAATTGGAGGCACAATCTCATTTCATGCGAAATGACATTCAAGTTCAATGTGCTTTGTCCTTTAATGACAAACTGAGTTACCGATGGTATGAATGGCTGCCTCATTATCACAACAGAGATCTTCCAAACTCTTGTAGAAGAGCTCTTAGCCAAGTTAACTCACAAGTTACGTGTGCCATTTCACGGTCTCAGCCTCAGCACTATAGCGAGCCCCAACCGACTGTTTCTTACACCTCCAAGTCAAGAGATTACCTCTTGGTACAATAACCAGTGGTTGATATTTTGTTTGAGGGAGGACCTGTGCAGTCTACATCACTATATTTCTCAATATGTGTTGTGTGTTTTGGCAGGCCATAGAGTTTTTCAGGTTCATGAGAGTATCTATGCAGTATTGGGACGAAGTTAGGATGAAAAAGGGGAGTAGGAAGGTCGTAAAAGTGTACGACAGCGAGACAGGATTGACCTTGGAAGTGCAAGATAGAGCTGCAGTCAAATTTGATACGTATTTTTGTTGAAGGGCTCCATCATGATGTTCGACGTGAGATAAAGATAAGGAAACCCCAAACCATGAAAGCTTCAATTTCTTTTGCTAGAGCTGAAGAGGAGAAAATCAATGATGTAGATTTTCACCCAACTAAATATTCAGATAATCCCCCATTTGATCCAGGTCGTACCATCGTTCGAAATACGATGAAACAGTTTACAGATCATGAATTAAAGGAGCGAACTTCCAAGGGACTTTGTTAGTACTGTGATGAGAACTGAAAATGCAGCCACCAAGCAGAAGCAATATTGATGATCGAACCGGTTGATGAAGTTGAAAAATAGGTGACACCACTTAACCTTGAGGACAGGGTTTGTTGTCAGTGGAGTGAAGTTTTAGATTTATTAAATAATTCCTAGGGTCAATGGGTTGGGGAGTCCAAGGTTCAACGTTTCTATTCAGTCATATCTTAAGTGTTTTCCATATTTGGTGTTAAGCTATGCCTATATAAGTATTTGTAGATGTCGTATGATGGCAAGCAGGAGTCAATAACATCTTACTAAGCTTGGAGGACAGATCCCCTCGAGGAGACCTAACCTTTTTGTCTCATCAAGGTTCTTGAATTTTGGTTCTATAATGGCAGCAAATGATGAAAACTGTAGTGCTGGATTGAAGAATAAAAAACTACTCTGTTCTTGCCCTGCAGAAAGATTTCATATTTGAATTCTTTGTGAAATTGGTTTTTTCTTGTTAATTTATCAAATATACAAGAGGGTGGAAGTTGTGTTTTTGTTGTCCTTTTTATACCTCCTTTGTGATAAGAATAATACATAGAATTATACCTCCTTTATGAGTGGAAAAAATGGAAAAAGAAAAAAGATGATCATTACTTCTCTACAGTTTTGGAGAAAACTTATATGAAATTTATGGTTTTGCTTCGATGCTTGTGTCAGTTTCGGTTCAAATAAGCTTTTATTGCATAAGTTTCAGTTTCGTAAAATTAATTAGGACACTTATGCATGAGTTATCTTTAGGAATTTGGGGAGTTTTCTTTGTAATTGGGACTTTAATGCTAGTCTATTTGGGAGGTATTTCTATAAATGTACGTATCTTCCTGGAGACAAGTAATGAAAGCATGAATAATATCTTTTATCAGAAATTTTCTGGTTTGTCTAATTTTCCTGCGATGGGAACTTTTTGGTGTGAAGCCAAGTTTGGGAGTGAAACCCTATGGTCATCCAGCTACTTTATCTTTCTATAATCTTTCTTGTCTTTGAGCTTTCATTATACATCTCTCAAGTAAGTGTTCCTTGATATATTTTCCCTTTCCCTGCAAACTTTCTTTCTTTTTTCCTAGTTTCGTCAATCTTACATCTATTGTTGAACTCTCTACTGTATTCTATTTAGTTCTCTGCATTAAATTAGAACCACCCTAAGCTAGAGGATTCAACACAATTATTATTACCATTTGAACACAAGATTTTATTAGGTACTTTCTGAGGGTTTAAAGCTGATTCATTTCATGCTAATCTTACTTTTGAATTTTCCTTATATGAGTATGGGTGTTTAGTTAATTTAAATTCAAAGCTTAAAATTAATTCTGATTGATCTCGGCTCATATCCTGCATCAGAATCCCTTTCAATTCATGGAGGCTGTAAAGTCTGTGAGAAGTTATTAGGTAGATTATACAACTGAACATTTCCCTAACAATTCTGAAGCTAGAATTACAGGAAAGCATAATAATCATGATTTATTGCTGGCATTTGTGGTCATATTAAGAGATGTGCAATGTTGGCTATTATTTGGCTTGTTTGGCCAAAAAGGAATAGATAGATTTGAGGATGTGGATTATTAATAGGAGAGGTTTCAGTTCTGGGTATCACTTTTGCGTATTAGTATCTTCAGAGTTTAGGGACAGCTCCGTTTCTATTATTTTATCATATTGGAATGCTGTTGTCTATTAATATGTTTTGTTTTCGTAGTTTCTTTGATGTAGGTAGATAGTTTTTGGGTTTTCTCACTTTGCTTTTGGACTAATAAAGTCCTGTTTCCTATAAATTTATAAATTAAAAAAAAAGGAAGAAACCTCCGGATCATAAAACGATTTTAAGGAAAGTGAGAGAAGAGGGTCATAGAATCAGATATTTTAGAGGGAAACCGTCATAAGGGAAACAGTAATGGGTCTTGGGTCAGAGCTGCAAATCAGAGAAATGGGTTGAAGGGAGAGAATGGTGATGGAGCATGGCAACTGTAAAAGAGAGGCTGAGAAAGGTAATGTGGTAGATGACAACTGTAAGCTTACTGTCGTTTTTTTACTGGTCAAAGAAGTTAGGGTCAGCTGGTAGGTGGTTGACTTTGGGTCTGAGGAGGATAATGCTCTGATACCATGTTGAAAATAACAGTCAGAAAAGTACAGGAAGATCAGTGTATTGCATTGCCGATAAATAGAACATACATGGGTGTTTAGCTAGAAAACCAGTACATCAGTTCTCCTAGTATTATTCTACAGAAATCAGCTTTGAACCAAGCTAGAAGACAATAATTAAGTTAACAGAATCAGCCTTCAATCAAGCCAACCTAACCAGCTGTAAAGCCTATATTACCAACAAAGCAGATTATGACTTTAGTTAACGTTGGGCAACATTATAAACTTATTCCAGAAAATAAATGCAAAGTGCAATGAGAATACATTTATTGGCTTTAAAGTGAATTCGTATACATGACATTGAATAATATACAAAAAATTATTCAAAGCTGACACCATATATACTGGAGCATTATGTACATTTTCTCCTCAAGTTTAAATATTAGTAGACGAATAGGAAAACAGTACCTGCATTTTAAGCGGTGCTTCTAAAACGCTTTACTGGGGCCTTAAGAGAAGAAAGGTACTTAGCATCTGCCTTGTCAATTCCGTTAAAAAGATAACTGAAAGGTTGCATTTCTATGTACTTGCCAGAACCAGGAACAACCTTCAATTTATCATTTTCCCAGACAACTCTTCCACCAGAAATGGTCACTTCAAATTTTCCCTGAGAAAATGCAACATGAACTTCTAATGCCCAGCATTCCATAACAATGCCACATGAATGTATGCACACAATTACACAGGCTTCACAAACTCAGCCTAAACACACACAAGATTGAAAATTTATAAACGCAGGTAGATTGACATGTACATTGTAACTGAAGAAAAGTTTGAGGTTACAAAGAGTTGGAAGTGCGAAACAGGGACGCATATAATACAAGAGAAAGATCAAACAATCAGCAATCTTCCTAGGAACCAGTTGATTTTTATTTGGTTACATTAGAGATTATTGAACCCTGGACCTATCCTAATCTTCCTAGGAACCTGCTGATTTTCCCAAACCAAAACTTCAATGATCATGTTGATTCTCTAATAGATAACAAGAATAAATAAATAGAAAATAACAAAATTCTATTAATCAAAAAAATATATCCCAAAGAGGCTAAACAAACAACCGTGAACAAGCTAAAAATCCTTATGTTACAAGTAATATCAAATAACTTTTAAAAAGTAGCAAAATCCTAAACTGAATAGGAAACAACTTGGAAAGTTTCTATGCCTGCCGCATCAGAATGCTACAGTTGAGAAGACCAGGGTTCATAATATGCAATATCTATTATAGAAGTGGATATTATATTTATTTACTGATAGATTAAATACAGAACAAAAGGAATAAGTATGATGTCATGGTGGTGCAATCATATCTATGCATTAAAATAAAAAGTAAATACATGAATGCTGAAGCTATGCTCATATGCCACATATGAACTAAAATTGCCAACACAGAAATACGAGTACAAACAACTATTTTCACTAAAAAATAATTGTACATATGCTTTTATTGTATGCGTAGGACACAGATCACTAAATAGTTGTTACTTTGCATAAGAAAGACCAGCCAATGTTTTAAGTTGTAAATCTCTTCTTTTTATCAAGGAAAAAAAAAAAGAAAAAAAAAACTGTTCTCTTATTTTGATAAATATAAGATTCTCAAAATTTCGCCTGAACATTTAAGCAATGCCTACGCGTCTAGACTTTTGTTAAAAGTTGGACTAACAACAGCCTAAACCATAGTATGTCAAGAACTTTTATCAGACCTTAGGTGCTTATTGTAAATTTCAAATATCTTAGATAATCTATGCCGATGGAAATAGAAAAGATAAACGATAAATTCTTATTTCGAAATCTTTTTCATACAAATGATAGACTTTAAGACACAAAGTAGACTCAAATTTTGACAAATTTACTATAATCTAAATAAATAATTTTCTTGGAAATAGCTTACACCAAATTTTGAAGACTTTATCTGAACAAATTGTCACCATTGCACAAATTTTATTTATCTAACACTGTTGTGCTATATGGCACTCAAAACTTTTAGTGTCTTTGTTTCTTCTGTAGTAGGAATTTTATTAATTAAGGAGAATTATTTTTGTACAAAATAGCTTCCATTTTNTTTTTTTTTTTGTTTTGGCTATATTAAAAAGAAACACCAAAACACACAATCCCGACGACAACCAATTCCAAGAATATAACTTCTAATTTCATAGGCAATTTAGACATCCAAATACAAAATCAGTTTAACATCAAATTCCTTGTATCCTATATGCCTCTTACATCAAACAAGTCAATAGAAATTGCATGCTCCATAACGCATCATATAGTCATGCCACATCAGGCACCTCATATCCATTTCAACACTTGACACATGCATCCATATCTATAGATCATAGGCACCAAGGTATCCCAGTAGGGATCACTATCCTTTCTGGGTCACATACTATATTGTAGAACATTGCTTTCATGTTGCACTAGAGGGACTTAGTGGTTAGCCCAATTGTTGAGGGAGGGAAGGGTAATGGGTTAGAATTAGGATAGGTCCACGATTCGATTCCCTCCAATATAACCAAACAGGAAAAAAAAAAAAAAAGAAGATAGCCAGTTACTATTAAATACTAGTGCAAAGATTACCTTCCCTCTCCATCCCTCATAGACATTGGTATCAGATCTAGAGTGGTGGGACTTTGCACTTATTTCAAAGCTTGAGTTTGGATTGAGTATAATAATATCTGCATCAGATCCAGCACGAATCGCTCCCTTCCTTGGATATATATTGAAAATCCTAGCACTGAATATAGTGGACATTGAAATTGTTTTTACATACTTTAGGCAGCATTAAATAGTAAAACACAGTTCACTGCTTCATCTCAAAACTTGAAGTCTCATATGATAAGCAAAGGAATGGCAGCAAGCATACCATTCGGTACTTGTCATCCGGACATAGTCAGTGACAGAAATTTGACCAGATTCCTGAAAGTAATGCAGAATTTAACAATGCAAGTAATCTCCAGAATATTTGATTCCAATTCAAGCTGAATATTTTGAAGGATAAGCAGGAATTTTGTGACAGCTTACCACCATTGTATCCCATACAACATGCATCCTCTCCTCAATACCTAATTGCCAGTTACCATGAGACGTATTAGAAACCAAAATTTGCTTGTATAGAAAACAGAGCATATATCTAAGCTCAACAATATCAAAAACCATTGTATGACTACCATTGACACCATTTGGAATTTTCAGGAAATCATCAATTCCAAGAGCTTTTTGTGTAGAATTGAAGGTACAATGATCAGTTCCAACAAGCTGCACATTACAAAATTTCTCATAAGGAACAATAAATATTTTCTTAAGAGAAATTTGTTCAATATTAAGTTTAGGCAGTCAAATAATAAAAAAGAACACAAAAGAATTTAGGTTCCAACAAGCTCCAAAATTAAGTTCCAACAAGCTGCACATTACAAAATTTCTCATAGGGAACAATAAATATTTTCTTAAGCCAAATTTGTTCAATATTAAGTTTAGGCAGCCAAATAATAAAAAAGAACTTAAGAATTTTCTTGAGTATTTGATGTAATCTTAATATTAATTATTAGGTCACAATCTGGTTCTGGAATGAATACAATGTCAATGGACAATCCTAAACTCATCTCATCATTTACCATAACTCCTTACTTGTTGCCAAACTTTTCAAAACTAAGAAATAAAGCATTACAGGACGTTGCAGACCAAATCAGATAGTTCATAGGTAACTTTGAAATAAGACCTGCAGAATTCCCGTTGAAAGAGCAGCTTGAAGAGCTTTTCCATGTCCTGCTGCCCTGATGGGGGGACTCATGACATACCTGAAACATCAGAAGACTATTATGCTTAACGGAGCATTATTCACTGAAAGAACATCACAAAAATATAATAAAACTGAATTTATATAAAAAGTGCAGCTTCTTACTTCGCAGCAGTGATAAAGTCGGGATCCCAAAGCCAAGAGTCATTAAGCACTAACCCGGAAACTACTGGCTCTCCAATAACCTTCAACCCTGAAGTTTAAAAGAGTCATTCCTTTGTTTTCCAAAATGATAGATAAAAAAGAAACAAGATATGGTGTCTGGAAAACTTGTTTGTAGTATATATTCAGTACCTTAATGTACTCGGAAACTCACAGATTGAAGATCACACATTAAAACATGGAAATGAACAAACAACCAAGGATTGTAGAAAATGTAATATACAACCTTAACGAGCTCCATCCTGCTTTGTTAACTACATGCTTGTGTATGTGTGTCTTTAGTTTGTTTTTCAGTTTTCTTATGGTGTATGTGTGTTTCTTTTAACTTGTTTTTAAGTTTTCACTATAGCTTGTTGGTCTCTAGACTAGCATGGAGAGGAACATATCAAAATTGACAAGATTAATGATGTTCACCAGCAATTTGGTTGTATTCTAAGATCAATTACTGAAGCTATTTTGCTAAGGCAATCAAAAGGAGAATTTTGAGAAAAAGGTAGAGTTTATATCTTATTTAAACAAACTGTAATTGTATAAACCAACCAATGAAAAGGTAAAATTTCTACTGATCAATAACAAGTTAGTCCAAAATAAGAAATTAAAAAAACAAAGTTTCTGTCAAATAAATACCAACACAGCATGAAAAGTACAAAACTAGGAACCTGATTTACGAGCTTTAGAAATTTCTTCCATGGCATCAATGCTCATCACATGAACTACATAGAGGGGAGTGTTCACAAAACTTGCTAATTGAATTGCTCGAGCAGTTGCCTCTCCTTCCAGCTGCATGGGCATTTAAGTTGAATCATACATTGAAATATGCAGAAAAATATACTTAGTACAATTCGATAATTAAAGCACTAAATAGGGAAAAAAAAATTGTACCAAATGAAGTGCCATTAATGCTATCAGCATAAAGAAATAAGCGCTGAAATAATAGAAATTTAATTACTGAAATACCAGTTTTCAGACAATCATTACTTCATGTGCAGCTGAATAAGGATCAGGTAGAAGAATTTATCCTGCTTTTTGCAGTCTTTCCAAGATAGAAAGAGCCAAAACATCCTTTTAATTTCAACTAAAGAAAAAATAGTGCCACCCAGAGTGAGGGGTACTACCATATCTATGAACTTTCATCTCCTTAGTTTGCTACTAAAGTGAGAAGGCAAAAGAAAGTAATAAATGAAATCAAGGAAAGATTAAAAAATTATAAAGTACCAGTAACAGGAATGATCAGATATAAAGTATTGTTAATGTTTGATTGACAAAATATTTTGTTTAAGATTTCATTGTTAAATTGCCTAATATGCTGGTTTTCTGTCTATAATATAGTGATATACTCTGATGTGAACATCTTGTCCGCAATTCAGTTAATTTTTTATGTTGATAAATAAAATGTGTTATTTTCACAAAAATAAAATAAAATTTAAAAGAGCTACTATCATTATTGCATATAATAATAAAATGTGTTATTTTCACAAAAATAAAATAAAATTTTAAAGCTTCTATAATGCAATGCAATGGAGGCACTAATTATTACAATATAACAAACACTCTATGTGAGGGAGATGATGCTTAATCAATAATTACTAACTAACATTCAAATTTAAAAGAGCTACTATCATTATTGCATATAATTGACAATGTGGAGGGAGGTGGTAAAAAATAAAAATAAATAAATAAATAAAAAGCACTTTCATCTTATCCAAGTTAAATTAGCAAGAAGAATTATTCTATACCTACCGCTGGGGGCCTTGAAAGAGCATGCCCCTCTGGACCAGTAATACCAAGTTCTATCATTCTTCTCTGCCCTTCGGATACAGCATCTCCATTTTCTGCATGGACCATAGCTAAGGCACCAAGAGACTTGCACTTTTTTAATCCTTGTAGTAGAAGCTCATCATTGATCATAAGAGACCCCTTGTACGCCAGGAAAAACTTGAAAGAGTTTATACCTGAATGTTATGTTGACGAATATTTATACAAAAACATATAAATTTCATAAACAGCAGGGTAAATAATTAAGCGCACTCAATAAAACTTGGAAATTTAGATAACCAACCTTTCTCCTTAACCATTATTTCCATCTCTTTTGAAACACTTTCATCCCATTTTGTAATTGCCATATGGAAACCATAATCCATGCAGGACTTCCTAGATTTTTTTTCATAAGCTTCCAACCCTGCCATTAAACTTCCATTAACTGGTATAACAAAGTCAATGTGCATAGTTGTTCCACCAGCTAACGCTGCAGCTTGGCCACTGAAGAAATCATCAATGGTTTCTGTACCCATGAACTCCATGGCTAGGTGCGTATGAGGATCAATTCCCCCTGTTATTGTTAAACAGAAGATAATTATATTTCAGAATCATGTTCGCAATTACTAATTGTGTTGGGGGGTGGAAATAGTAATTTAGTCAAAATAATTAAATTTCAGAATCATTATTTCCTACTGAAAGTTAAATAGCACTAGTAATATTTCACATAAGCATAGTATGAAAACCTAACCTGGCATGACAAACTTTCCAGTGGCATCAAGCACATTAACATCATCACCAACCTGCCAATGGAATTAAAAATAAATAAAGGCAGTATGACATTGACATCCCAAAGAAAGCATAAAGAAAAGGAAAACAAATTTAATCTGAAGCATAAACAGAAGGATATATGAAATATTAAAGGAGATAGAGAACTCAGAGCAAATGAAACATAAATTCTCCACATGGCAAGTTCATTACAGGTTGTTCAATAATATATATCCCTTAAATAAGATAACATATAAACCACTTCATTTTCTGTGGTATTGCAAGTGGACTAACTATTGTCCACTTATGTCATTTGCGTTTACACAAGTTATGTTATCTGTGTATCAACTTCTTTTTTCAACTACTAAACAAGTTCTTTCTTTCTTTGTAATCCATACACATGCACACTGTCCACAAGTCATCCTTGATCAATAACACACATGCCTAACAATATTCGATAAAGTTTTAGCATCATTATTCATGGAAAAAAGAACTGTTAACATCATCTGATACTATAGTCAAAATATAGAGTATTTTAGTATATGTGAGTACGTAACACATCCATAGTACACAAAATTAAATTAAAAAAATTACAAAGAGACGCACTCTATATCACAATGTTTCAGGTAAATAGGATCACGATGATAATCAAATGGCCAAACGAGTTTCAATTTTGCAGAGATGATTATTAATGGGATCTAAATGTTAGATGGTTCAGAAAGCTCCTCCAATCATCATAAATCAAACTATTTTACTCTAACAGTTCCTCCTATCATCACGCTTAGTAATTCAGTTATCAACGTGGAAAGAAACAGGGACAAAGGAATCCCTTTCCTCAGTAGTCCAGAACTAAAAAGGAATCAGTAGGAGGCTTTCGTCAAAATTAACATCCTTCACTTCCTCTAAAGCCCAAAATATCAAGCATATACATCAAAACGGACCATCGGCTTCACATCCCTATTTACAAATTATAACTAGACATCCAATATAAGCTTCTTATTTAACAAATGATGAGCTACTGAAACTAGAACCCAACACTATTATACAGTAAAGATTTAAACAAAAATATGAAAAATAATGGTCAAAGCTGTATTTAGAAAGTCAACGGTAAGCAAGCTTCACCACCAAAAAAGAGTCAAGCTTTGCAAAGTACCAATTTTCACAAAAAACAAAAATAAATAAAACCTTAATATTGGGCCTAACGGCAACAATGATTCCATCCTCGACATAAACATCAGCCACCTCCATCTCATGAGCATTCACTACAGTCCCTCCTTTGACCAACAACTTGTTCGTGGACGACGACGACCTCGAAACCCCACACGTCGACTCACCGTATCCAATTCCATCATCACAAAACTGAAACACGTGAAAAAACAAAAAAAAAATCGATTCTTAATTTTGTTTTTCTCGGGAACCAAACGGAAAGTGAGGAATCGAGGAGTACCTGGCTTTGTTCTGAGATTGAAGGAAAGGGAAAGAGAAGAAGAATGAGAGATAAGAGAGGGAAGAGCCGTTGAGGACTGGAGCTGGAGTCCATGGATTGGATACCAAAAGCTTCAACCCCTGGAAGTCTGGAAATTTGATACCTTTCAAATCTTTGGGGACTTCTACGGTGTGTGTGTTTACACAAATTAGTTTGTGTGTTCTGCCATCTGAACCCTTAATCGGAAGTTATCCAGCGGCTCAAAGATATCAAAATGATCAACCACTTTGGTTGGAAACTCATGGTCTTTATGTATTTATTTATTTTTTTTGTTTATTGAGCTAATTACAATTATATACTTCAATTATATATTACTTTTCAACTTGGTACCTTAAGTTCAAAAAGTTATATTGGAAAAGTATCTCAACTATAAAATCTCATCAACTAAGTGCCTCTATTAGTATTTCCGTACAAAAAACATTAATTGTATTTTTTTTTTTTTTTGTTTATTGAGCTAATTACAATTATATACTTCAATTATATATCACTTTTCAACTTGGTACCTTAAGTTCAAAAAGTTATATTGGATAAGTATCTCAACTATAAAATCTCATCAACTAAGTGCCTCTATTAGTATTTCCGTACAAAAAATATTAACTGCTCACGTGACATACACACAAATCTTATTATTTGACTTTTAAAAAATTAATAAAAAATCAATTAACTGCTCCATAGTTGAGTTTAGCTCACCTAAATTATAAACTCCTGCAACTCAGTACCTACTTAGGCCTTGTTCAAACCTTTCATGCCTCTCTCCAACACTTTTATGGCCTAACCATGCAACGTGTTGCCGGTCTCTTTGAACTAAAGGGTAGGATCTGTGTGTGTCACGTTAGCAATTAATGATTTTTTTATAACACAAGATCTTTAATGACCTTCTTTAGACCACTAAATAGACTGATTCAAGTTACCAAATCAAGCTTGAAATTTTGAGAGTGTGACTAACACTGATTGACTTTATACAATTAAGCTCAGGGACGGATTTAGGAATTTTATCTGGAGGGTCATAGTGTTAAATTATATAAATTTTCTTTTACAGAAATAACACTAAAAATTTAATAGTTTCATTAATAATTCATAATCATAACAATACAAGCTACAGTTGTCTACGACGCGATTTTATATTATAAAAACGTGTCATTATAGTTTCATTATCAATAAAACTAAAAACGTCTTTTTCAATGTAGACAACCAAGATATCGCTCAACCATTAACCTCCCATTTTGTTACGGATGGACCCTTAATAATATTCATGGCGGAAAATGCCCTCTCCACTGAAGCAGTTGCAACTGGTAAGACCAAAGCCAATGTGATAAGCAAATACACATAAGTATATGTCCGATCCAACCCCTTCTCCACCAATTTTTTCGCAAGATCACCAATTCCTTTCAATTCAGAAAAATCACTACTTGAACGCATATGATGAACATAAATCCAAAGTTGATCTTCAAGTGCCAATAAATCTCGATTCGAAAAATCATGAGGATAAAATTGAGCAAGGCGAAGTAGCTTTTGTATGTCAAAAGCTGCAGAAGAATTTTCCAGACTCAAACATGCCAAACAAAGAAGTAACTCACTATTTACCTCATTGAAGCGATCCTCTAATTCCACAAGTTGCTCATCAATGACATAAATAAAGAGCTCCACACGATAATGATGATGATATGTTTTTATTGAAGCATTGCGCCGTGACCTCCCTTGAGCTACATATGTCGCATCCATGTCCGGAACCTCAATATGATTTGAGGCACAAAAGGAATATACTTGATCAACAAAAATATCAAACCCATTATTCCTTATGTGATGTAGTCTTTCCTTGCATGCTTTGACTAAAGTCATTGCACTCTCAATCTCTTGATCTTTCTTTTGTAATAACTTGGAAAAAATATTTGTGATTCCCAATATAGACCTTATCAAAAATAAGTGAAACACAAATCAAAGGATTGTATTTCTCCCAATAATCTATTTGCTTCACCCACACTATCATTGTAGCGATCATCAACAATCAATTCAAGCACCTTCACAATGGATGGAAACATGGAAATCAAACTAATTAACGTATCATAATGGGAGTTCTAACGTGTATCACCGGCATGTTTGAGACTAGATTCTTGATTTAAGCCTCGCCCCGTTTGAAGACTATCATTTTCAAAGGCTTCCATAACATGCTTTTGGAGTTGTTCTCTCAATGAATCACGACGCTTGCAAGATGCTCCAATAATATTAACCACACTATTACAAGATGTGAAAAATGTGGCAATGTCGACATTTTTCTTTGCAACGGCAATAAAAGCTAATTGAAGTTGATGAGCAAAGCAATGAATATAAAATGCACATGGTTGTTCTCTCAAAATTCTTGTTTTAAGGCCATTGAACTCACCTCTCATATTACTAACTCCATCATAACCTTGCCCTCGTAGCTTGGAAAAGCTCAATTTGTTGAAAGAAAAGAATGCATCAATGGCATCCTTTAGTGCACTAGAAGTGGTTTCAGCAACATGTTGGACCCCTACAAATCTTTCAATTACTTGCCCTTTGTTATCCACATAACGCAACACCATAGCCATTTGCTCTTTTATTGAAATATCACGTGAATCATCCACCATTATAGAAAATAGTCGATCTTTCATATCACTCATGATATTACTAATGGTTTCCATGGCACATGCACTAACAAGATCCTTTTGAATTGAAGGTGCTACTAACTTGAGATTCCCCGGGGCATGTTCAAACACAACGGCCTTAACTTTCTCATCATGATCTGTAAGAAAGTGCAAAAGCTCCAAATAATTCCCCCGATTGCCTGAAGTGGCACTTTCATCATTGCCACGTAAAGAAAGCCCCTGTCGCAACAAAAACTTTGTGCAATCGATTGCTGCATTCAAACAAGTATGATAATGCACACGAGCTTGATCTGACTGTTTTCCCACAACTGTTTCAATATGCGACTTTTGGTTCATTAGATACATAGCAGCTTCTCTAGATCGATTGTGAGCACTACCAACCGGCCCAACATGATTGCTAAACTTTTCTCTCCCCTTCTTCCAATTCTTGAAACCTACCTCAGTAAAGACGTTACTACCCGCTTGTTCAAAGTTTGATTTAAATAGATAGCAATACAAGCAATATGCAGCATCCTTAGATATACTATACTCTAACCAATCAAACTCATCAAACCATTGAGCAATGAAGCGTCGATCAATTCCCGATTCATTAGTTAGTAAGAATGTATGACCTCTAGGTTGACAAGGTCCCTTTTATAGATATGCTCTTCAGTTCTCATCTCGAAAATTAGGGCTATAATCCATCATTTGAATTCTTTGTCCAGGGTCCGCCTAAAGATTAGCCAAAACCTCATCTAACGATTCTTGTCTTGATCCTCTTGAACTACCCGAATGATCCAAAGTAACTGTTGAAATTTTTCTCTTAAAAAATCGTTTCATAATGCTACACATTTCAATTAATCAAAACAAAAATTCAATAAGCTATTGTTATGCCAAATTCCCAATGAATCAACCAAATCAACTAATTTTCAATAATCAAATAAATATCATATTATCAATAAATCAATATCATTAACAAATTAACAATAAATCACACTAATAGTCTAATTCAATCATCCAATAATCTTACTAATTTGTTAAAAACCATAATATATTATAAATTTAGGGTGAATTAGAAATTTAGGGATTAGGGTCTTAAAATTGAAACTTACTTGATTTTGGGATTTTGGAGAAAATTTGTGACTTTGTGAGTAGCAAGGGAGGCGACGGGCAAAGGCAAGGCAGCCTAGCAGCGATGATGGTCAGCTGTATGGTGGGTTTGGCTATCTGTGATTGTTGGGTAAGGTGGGGGGTTTTTGATTTCGGGAAAGCAGCAGCTGAACAGAGGGCTGGAGGCTTGTTTGTGTGGGTTCTGATACATGGGTTCAGTCTTTTTTTTATTTATGAAGAGACCAACCAAAACGACGTCAGCTGGGTAAGAAAAATTAAGCCTGGCCCCAAAACGACGTCGTTTTGGCCAGGCTTAAAATAGAAAAAAAAAAAAAATTTAGTAGGAAGGTGCTGGGGGCTGCATGCGTCACTGCGTGCATGAGATCGGAGGGGCAGGGCAGAGGCTGGTTTGAACCAGTCAGGAGACGTGAGCGGTAGGGGGAGGCTGGGTCGCTGTCCAGAGTGCGGAGGGTCACTGTCCAGAGGGCGGAGGGTCGCCGTCCAGACATCTTGGGGGTCGTCCGACTGGGTTGACTGGTGGTTAGCCTTCTGGGCTGGGTCGCCAGGGGGTCGTCCGACCCCCCACTATTGGTAGTGGATCCGTCCCTGATTACAGCCTAGCTAGGTCGTGATTTTCAAGGCAAACACATACCTTATTCAGCACCTATACTTAAACAATTAATGAATGAACCAAACCATTGAAACGGAAAAAGAATAAAAGGGATACAAAATTACATTATATTGACACGCCCCGACCCTCGGGCACGTGCCTAAACTGCTGAAAACTGATAACTGTTCCCTGTGGGCCCTTTTTCTCTGAAACATGTGAGCTATGAGTATAAAATAATTTACTGAAATCACTGAAATTTTACA
>QANT01007311.1:0-11329 GCA_003254885.1 Purshia tridentata | reverse complement strand
AAACAGTGATTATGTTGGTTTATATAATTTTCTATTCTTAAGGCCTATCTTGAAATTAAATTTTTTGTGACGGGTTAGAAATTATATTTTCATAGTCTCGAGATATATAGTTTTCCTAGATTTTGCTAGAGGATTGGGTTAATTACATTATTATATGTCTTGGCATGATATTATACTTAATAATTTTATCTTGCATGTTGTATGAAAGAATTTCTGAATATTCATGCTTACTTGAATAATGTGAATCCTCTTGTGGATTAGTTAGTTGACTTTCTTGGAGAGAAATTTTGAAATGATTTAAAACTAAGAGATTTCAAAACTAGAAGTATTATGAGAAATACAGTTTGCTTTGGAAAATGATTTGCAAAATGTATTCAATTATTATTATTTTTTTTTATGTCCACTCTCTGAGGTTTTCCTCATAGTTTCTTTGTTTTGATCTTGTGGACTTTGTAGGCATAACGTCCTGCTTGTAATTATTTGTATAAACTTATATTTATGGCTTTGATAACCTATTGAAGATGATGAATGAGTTGTATTATTATATTAGGACGGGTCAAAGACTCTTGTTGGTTGTGGTTGGGGTGGCTGAAATGATTTAGAAGTGTGTTTCTTTGTCGACAGGTTGAGATAGACAAAATTTTAGGAGAGACTCTACCGAATTTTTAGTAAAATTTTCTCTTTGATTTGCTTCCATCTGTTTTTGTGCAAGGGCGATCTGAGTAAATGGCTTTGTGTCTACATGACATGGAGCCCCGCAGGCTATCTCGAGACCCTGGATGGATTCCAGGGTCAGTCCTGTCAGTTAAACATAAAATTGACACCTTATTGATTGACTTGAATAACCTATAAAAAAAAAAGGGGTAAAAATGGATTTGAAATTTGGTAGGGGTGCGCATCAACCCACTCCTCCGCCACTTACCGCCCAAGTTGCCACTCGACCCACCCGATAGTTGACGACTCAGATTTGGGTTCCCTCCTTCATCGCTTATCACCACCCGTTTAATCGATTATGGAATATAGGGAATATGATGGATGTTTTCTACAAGAGTCAAGAGCTAGTAAAATTATTATCTATTTACATAATTACCTTATTCATCACTTTCCTCACTTATGTAATCTAAGAAACATTGTTTCTACACTTTGGAGAGAAGATAAGTCCTTTTTCATGAGTGAAATGGGGGTCATTAACATAATCCTAAGCATATACGTAAATAATTTACTTCAATTTTGGAGGTTGACATGCATATAAACCCACCCTCACCCTCTTTAATTTCCATTATACCTAAACGGCCCACCCGCCACTGACCCGCTCCAACTCGCTACCTGATTAACTTGCAATTGCCTTGCCTGTTGACTATATAGGTGGTGACGGGTTGAGCTCCCACCTGATCCACCCCTCCCATCGTCCACCCCTAAAATTTGGGATGTGAGAAATCTAAAAAGGTAAGAATCAAGACCATCCGACATCGGGGGTGGTTGGAAAGCTTGCGGCACAGTGAGCTTCTTTTGCTCAATTTGCCACATGTGGTGGTCCAATGGGGAAAATCAATTGAATGCCTTGAACCATTCAAACATTTTAGCTCAAAAGAGACAGGTCGTAACATAATATTTGACAAAAAAAAAGAAAAAAGCGCATAATATATATTCAAAATTTCCAACTACATAATTAAATGCATAAGCGCATTTCTTATTTCTTGGATATATTGAAATAATGAACATCAGTGAACATGTCAATGGCTGCATAATCATTTCTCTTCATAATCATTTTAGTGTCCCCACTTTTGATTTATGTGAACATGTCTGTACTTGTCGGGGTTGGAGCTCTCAGAAGTGTCTTTGAGAGCTTTGTGGTCATGCGTTGATGAAGTGAATCTTGGAGCCATAGGGCAAGTGGCTGAAGCTCAAGCTCTGATCTTGGGTTAGGGGGTTAGGGTTTGGATCAGAAGGAGAGGTGGGAGAGGTCTGTGTAAAGAAAGAGAGATGTTTAGGATGTTAAGGAATTGGAGAATAAGAAAAGCTGATGGGGTTGGATTTGGAAGATTGACATTTTGAGGAGGGATTGTGGGTGGGTTGAGAAATTAGAGTGGATAGAATTGAATTAGAGTTTTGCAGAGTGTGTGCAAAGAAGAAGAAACAATGTGGAGTTTTCGAGTTTGTGATTGTTGTCACTGTTGCAATTGTTGCCACTTTTGTAGAAAATGAGGATGAAGAAATTAGCTGCAATTGTCACCATTGCCGTACCTATCTGTGCCATTCTTAGTGAAGTAGCTCTTGGTGGGACTGCTGAAGAGGAAGGAGAAAGTTAGGTGTTGTGGGTGGGTTGGTGAGATCTATAGCGAGTATAGGTGTGTTTCTAAGAAAGATGCCACTACTTGGAAAACCAAGCAAGCACAATCAATTGCAAAGGCATCCTTAATCCCTTTAACAACTAATGCTTATTTTCCTAAGCTAATAGCCACTAACTAGCTTCCAATAACCTATTAGGTGTACAGATTGAGGTGGGTAATGCTTTATGTAAACTACACTCAAAATTTTGGTGGCTACTAGGATTAAATCTGACATGATGTAGATAGGGGCTGCAGCAACTAACAATGCAAGAAGTTGCAAGTTTGGTTAGTTTGAATAAACCAAAGCTGATTGGTTTGTATGTGTCCAGTTACCATTGCATCAATTGTTTGATAACTGCCACAACTATTTATTTATTGGTTTGTATTGCATTTCAATTTGGTGGCAGACTGAAGACTTTTTCCCACCAATTTTGCAAACCAATTCCACTAAAAGTTGGAACAGAATCCACTAATAATGATATTGACATTGCCTTACACCTACGTTGTAATCCAACTTTCTATGGTCATGATTAGTTGCTATACTACATTTACGAAGCAAACCCAGTTATATCATTAGTTGTATATGATGCATTCAAAATACTGTATCTGCTAATTAATTGAATTACATGGCTACTGCAATTTGAATTTCCAACAACAACCAGAAAATATATAAAACTTGACTCCAATTAGATGGAACTTGCTGTTGAACCACAAAAGTAACTTATATTTATAATGAAGGCTACCAGAGGACTTAAAAAAAGTGCTGCTACAAATGCTAGCTACAATAGTAAAGCATTTTGTAATATGAACAAATACACAAACCTAAGATTACTACAACTAAACCAACCAAAATACAAACTACCAGAACCTAGGGCCATCTTTAATGAACCCAATACAACATAGAAAATCCTGTAATGCTAGTCCCAAAATAAGTACACTTGCTATTCTATATTTTCCCAAGAAACTAATATATAATAGCAAGATACTAACCAAAATCTAATCCATAATTCTAGTAGCAGATATTGGATATTTGTATATACCATACACCTCTGACTGTTGCTTCAATTTCACTTCCGAGAGCCAATGTTGCCCTTGCTTGCATCTGAAAGCCTTCCATGGTGACTTAAGCCTTCATTAGCAGCAGATGAAGTATTTATAATCCTCCTACAATGGTACACATTTGCAGCAGCTGGGGTATGAGCACCATGAAGCGGAGCTGGTCAATCAAGATGTGGTGGGGGAGACTCTGCTAACAGATACATTGATAGACCCATGCTTCCTTGCTTCGTGGAACTAGGCGAAACAACATTCCTAAAGTAATTGTCCAGAGCAGTTGAGATACGAGATTCAAAGTGTATCTCCATGTTCTATTGTTTCCTATGCAAATGCATTATTTCCTCATGGTGCATATTTCATACGCGCTCCAACTCAGACCAGCATTGATCCATTACATGCTGTCCCTTTTCAATCTCCTCTTTCTGTTGATCAGATTCTCTACCAACTCTCTCAAGTTGTAGCTCATACTTAGCTCGAAGTGTATGCAATTCCGCAGCCAAGCCCCTTATATCAAACACAAACCCTAGCATGTCGGAGGGAATGACCCCAATGCCATAATCTTTAACACGGTTCCTTTGTTCTAGCCCAAGAACAATAGCAAATACTTCCTTGCAAACCTACTCTGTTAGCTCCCCACCATTCGGCATTTTTTCAATTGCATGAACCCTATCATCCAACTCATCTTGCACACAATAAAGATTCCATAAACAATCCGTAAAGCAACTAATGAACTTGGTGCACACATATTAAAGTAGGCACCCTATCAATCATGTCCAATTATTGTAATTTATGTTGGAGTGTTGCAAAGTTTAACTGAAGCATTGCATGTATCTTCTCAATATTATGCATAAAACTTACCAGTATTTTAGCCGGACATTATGGAACCTTCTAATATATCCTAATAGTATGCGTGAATAATAAAGTGTGATATGAGACAATAAGAGAGTTTCCCAATTCATTTATAAAAGATACCTCCTTCACGACTTTGCTGTTTATGTTAATTATCTTAGTTACCCATAAAACACATATAACTGAGTTAGAATAATTACAGACAATCAGGTGTATGCTCTGTCTAACCAATATGTCAGGAGCTTAGTTTTACACTAGAGGTCACTTAAATATCAATGGCAATTAATAATTACAACTCACCATGATTCTCGGCGTTGTTGTATCCACAGGCTCCCCATTTGCCTTGAAATTTAGCTTGAAAAATGCAATTTGATCAGGCTCCCTTCCATGCTCTTGTACCTACAATTTACAAACATGCCATGTGAATTAGCTTGGCATAATTCCTAGATTTCGTTTTTTGCATTTCATAGAAATTTTATCTCTTGATTGTTACCAATATTCGCACCCTAAACTCATATATTCATCTCGCAGTTGCGCATAAGATTTGGATTCAGAATAGTATCCCATGTTTAGCCTTGCATGATTAGCCATGTTAAATAGCATGTCGACGCTGCAATTAAACGAATACACATCTAAGGGGTCCTGTATAGATGTCTTAAATTAATTTTGACAATGAGACATTCACATACTTTCACATTATATCACATGCACACATTTATACAACTTGAAAATGAACTCACCATTCTCTTTTCAGAATCCCAAAAGGCAACCAGTTGTGTCCACTGTAGAGGGCACACATGTTGATCACCACATTGGAATCTTGCATTTGTGTTCAAGTTCGAGCAGTACCAATCCTTGTGCAAGATGCACTTGTGATGCTTCCACCATTCGTTCAACTTGGTCTCCACCACATAGCGAATTCTCAATGCCAATGCCTTAGTCCTACTATCAGTCTAGTTAATTAGGGTCTGCATGCCAACGGATTTTATTGTTTTGGAGTAATAACAATCACGACTTACAGAATCTTGGTAAATTTGATGTATCTCTACGTGTACCTCTACTTTATGTCCATGTCATGTTTAGCATAATGCCCCGAAACTATCACCAATCTTCAACATTGATTAAGAACAGCTTGCTATCAATGGCCAATTGGCCCAAGTAGCGAGCAAAATTCACCACTGTTCTACTTGGTGCCACTGCCTATTCAAACTTGTTGAACCTCATTCTCTCACGTCCAGACAGAGCCTAATTTGAATGATTGCTGCCTTATACGCCTCCTCCAGTCCACAACAGCAACATGGAGTTCATGATTCTCCTCCTCATGAACTAAACCTCCATTTGCCACAATCTATATAGGCTCCAGAATTTCATAGTCATTCTCGAGATCCATTGCTTGAATGGCATCGAAGGTTGTCTAAACATCTTCTTGATTTCCCATGTCTTGAGTCTCTGAGTCATTCTCCAAACTAGCTTCAACAACATTTCCATCTAGTAATCCTTCCACATCATGGACTCCCACTGCAGGAGGTTCAATTCCAAATGCAACACCCCTAGGGGTTTGAACAACAAATAGGCACTCATCAATCCATGCACCATAGAGTATTAAGTTTAGTGAATGTTACAGTTGTTCTTAATAATGTGATAGGTTTATAAAATCACCTAGTTCCATCCATTTGTTTCTAGTTCAAACAATAAGTACGTCTATCAGTTGCAAGTGAACATAAGATTATATTAAGTTAGGTATACCACTGTTTGAATCATACTCATCACACATATAAGACTTCAGTTGACATTTCAAATGCAGTAGATATTATCCACTCCTCATAATACAATGTTAGAGAATCAATAAGGTAATTTCTTTTTGCAATGGTAGCTTATACATGCTAACATATGCTTAACAATATCATTTTCTAACTTATACAACTATTCCATAGAATATACATTTGACTACATAAATGTGATATTGGTATTGAACTATTATAGGTGTCTTACAATATATGACATTATTAAATTCAACCATGTAAATAACTAGGGGCCTGAAGTAATTTTCTTTTTAATTGTTAATAGTATATATTAATAATTCTACAAAATATAACCACAATACCTGAATACAGGAGTAGCGACCTTAGCCTAGTAGACAGCCAAAAGGAAGCAACGGTAATGGACTTTAGCAAGAAACATGTACATTATTTGAAATAGTTACAAAAAATATTCCTAACCATTGATGAATAGTACACCAAAATTCCTGAACTTTCCACTGCACGTGCATACTCACCATTGCAAATCTATCACTTGTTACACCCCACACCACCAATACTTTTTTTTTTATATCTTATGCCTCCTGCAACAGCGATTGAAGAATAAATTAGTTGTTACGCCTTTTAGGATCATAGCTGTATTTTTTAACATCAATGCAACTTTTATACTGTGGGTCTTAGTTCTAAGATTTAGCTTACTTATGGATTTATAAATCATTCCTCAGGCCATCAACATGGATAACCATATGGGAAATTTTACACATACCCATCAATCTTCTTTCCATACCCAACACATATTTCAAATTTGAATGGACAAATTTACCCCTTAGCATAATTACCAATAAGGACAAATTATAACTTTTGTGAAATCAAAATTTCTTTTTATACCCAACACCCAATACCCAACACCTAATACCCATCTTCTTTACCATTCCTAACCTAACTATTCTCACTCTTCCTCACTCTCACATTCTCACTCACACCCCCTTTCACACTCATACTATCAAACATCAAACTAAGCCCTAACAACAGAACAAGGGTTTTTAAGCAAATGACTGGCGAAATTGTACCCTATGAGCCTCTAAATGAGGTATGAGTGCATTTTGTGTAAATTTTTCAGTATTTTAGCTGGTTTGAGATTTTTGGTTCACGAGGTGTTCGGCGAACCAGAACCGAACCCGTGAACATATTTCGGTTGGTTTCAGCCGAGTATATCATGTCTATTCGGTTAACACCAACCGAGTACTTATTTCATTATTTATTATTTACAAGGTGATCGACTAGAGACAACTGAATACATTAGCATTGTCCGGTTACATGTAGCCGGATATTTTACATGTATACGGTTACCATTAACCGAACAAAGCTATTTGTAAAACATTAGGCCGGCTACCTGTAACCGAAATAATTAAGTATATTCGGTTACTATCAACCGAAACCTTTCCTTCTATCCGGTCCACTGTAACCGAATACTGGGACAACTTAGAAATTTTATTTTATTTTTCTTTGTTTAGGATGAGGAAGATGAAGAAGAAGTAGAGGGTGAGCAAGTAGACGGTGATGAAGCAGAAGGTGACGCTTCTACTCGAGGTAGCTCGGTTGGAAATGGACATGCCGATCACACTATTGAATTCACCACCAATAAGGTATTTATTGAAACCAACTTAAGAGACTAGACCATTTTGAATAAAATGGTTTGTAAGTACTTTTGATTCACTGTGCAGATATTTTCAAGTAAATCTGAAATGATTAGTTGGGTCTGTGGAGAAGGTTTGAGGAACAACACAGTATTAATAATTAGGAGGTCCGATTCAGGAGGAGTTGGAAAGAGAATAAAAAGACCTCGAGTGGTTATTGGGTGTGAGAGGCACGGTACACACAAGCCAAGCAAGGCTATAACCACAACGGATCAGGAATCTGAAGTTGAGAGCATGAAGGACAAGCGTGTTAGGTTGGATTTTTCCAAGAAATGTGGATGTCCTTTCCTTTTGAGAGGCGTGAACACTGGAGATGGAGATGGAGATGAATGGAAGCTGGAGGTGGTATGTGGAAGCCATAATCATGCCGCTATGAGGTTTCATGAAGGACATTCTTTTGCAGGACGTTTATCCAAAGAAGAAACTGAGTTAATGATGAACATGTCAAAGAATTTGATTCGACCAAAAAATATTTTGACAAGTATCAAAGATCGAAATGTCAAGAATGCATCAACAATCAAGACAATCTACAATGCCAGACACCGATACAGAACAAAAGACAAGGCTGGGAGAACACAAATGCAACAGTTGCTTCATAGGTTATCCGAGCACAAGTATGTTGAGTTTCACAGTTGTTATGGTCCTGATGATACAGTGAGTGACATTTTTTGGACTCATCCAATTAATGTTCAGATGGTACATTCCTTTCCCCATGTACTTATCATGGATTGCACATACAAGACTAATAGGTACCGATATCCGCTTTTGGAGATTGTTGGGGTGACATCCACTGAAATGACATTCTCAGTGGCATTTGTTTATTTGAATAGTGAGAAAGAAGATAATTACACATGGGCTTTAAGTAGATTGAGGGATTTGTTAAATGATGATTGTCTTCCTGGTGTCTTTCCGAGTGCTCGCCATTTGTTGTGTAGATGGCATATTAGTAAAGCAGTACTAGCGAATTGCAAAAGGTACTTTGGGACAAAGGGTGAATGGGAAAAATTTAATAATGCATGGCACAATGTGGTCAATTCAAGTACGGAAGAGGAGTACTTAAGTTCAGTACATGACATTGCATCTAAGTACCGAGATGATCCTGAGGCAATTAAGTATTTGAATGATGTTTGGCTCAATGATCATAAAGAAATGTTTATGGCTGCATGGACGGACACCTGTTTGCATTTTGGTACCACAACCTCCAACAGGTAAATTTTGTTTGTTTTAACCTCTTTCTAAGTTTTTGTCCTTTAATATATTAACATTCAACCAATGAATTTTATCTCCTATATTGAAATGTAGGGTGGAAAGTGCGCATGCAAGGCTGAAGCGACAACTTGGGTCTAGTCAATTGAGCTTTGACATATCGTGGGCCCATATTCATTCCCTAATCATGTTGCAAGACACAGAAATAAAGGCATCCTTTGAGAAGAGTCGATGTTTTATTCAAAGTGATTTCAGGCATCCTGACTTGAAAGAATTAGTGGGCGTTGTCTCCATTGCAGCTTTGAATAAGATTGTCATTGAAATGAGGAGGGCCAAATCAGTGGAGGGAGATGTGTTACCTTGTTTATGCACTATTCGACACACACACGGCTTGCCATGCAAACATGAGATTGCGGATTATAGACGTCTAAACCAGGCCATACCATTAGGATCGATCCATTTATTTTGGACCAAGTTAGATTATGACTATGTGCCAAAAGAGAGTAACCGCCCGACCCCACCATTTAAGGCACATATGGAAGAATGGCAAAACTGGTACGAACAACAAGATGATGAGATGAAGAGGGTCCTAATGGTGAAATTAGAAGAGCTTAAAAATCCTAGTTCGTCTATACTTACTGAGCCGATTGAAAAGTTGAAAATAAAAGGGCGTCCACGGAAAATTGACACGTCTACTCGTCGCATGGCTTCCCATTATGAATATGTACTTGCAGCGTCTCAAGGGGATAGTCATTCACCAACAACCACACAAACTGATGCAACCACATTGTCAAAGGCAAAACCAAAGAAGAGGCCACTAAAAAAGAAGGTATAAATCTCGTCCTTCTACTTGCTTATCTTTTTCCATAATGTTTAATGAGATTTTTGTTGACAGACTTATAAGTCACACTCCGACTCGCCATCCATGCCTGCCGTCCCAAGCCAAATGTTCATTAGTGAATTTCCTGAGTCCTTTAGACCATACATTGACCATGTCATTGATGTCGACTCAGATGGCCATTGTGGGTATAGAGCAGTGGCCCATGCCTTGGGTTTTGGAACTGATGCATGGCGTAAAGTACGTTGGGACTTATTGACGCATCTACGTGATTATCCTAACTTATTTAAAATTGTTTATCAAGTTGAAAGATTTTATATTAGTCTTTTTGGAAAAGTGATATCCATATGGTTGAGTCTTTTATTTATCCTAACTTGTTTAATTTTTTTGTTTTAGGTGATGACTTGTATGACGGACTGACCAAGAGACTAGACCATTTTGAAGACAGTGCATACAGTCCACATTGGATGATCATGCCTGAGATGGGACACTTAATTGTCACTACTTATAAAGTTGTTGTGGTTCTTGTGGCAAAACAACAATGTTTTATATTTTTGTCATTGCACTTAAAGCCTACAGGGTTGGGCTCTCAGCTCAAAGAGATTGCTATAGGATTTCTTGAGTCAATGCATTTTATACAGGTACTCTCTTATAACTTTGTGCTTCAAGTACCAATGAATTTTCCTTGTTTAGATACTCTCTACAAATTTTATACAGATACTCTCTTATATATCACCAATGTTCATTTGTGTTTGTAGCTCAATATGACTCCAAGACACCCTTTGCCACCAATTGCAACGTGGTGGACGAAGTTAGCTTATCCCGATGCGAGACATCTAGGTGATATATATGCTGGCTGAGTAGCGAAATTCAAAGAACTTCCAGGCCTAGAAGATGTTGCAACAAGGGAGACAATTCGTTTGGACGATGTGTGATTGAGATACATGTTGTGTTGATTACTTTCAGAGATTTTCAGTGGCATTTTGGTAAAAGTGATTTGTTGTTCGTGTATTTGGTATCGGGATTACATTTAATTTGTTTCATAAATACACATGAATACCCAAAATTAGCTGAAAACTAACAACAATATCATCATAGAAAAAAAAAAATTCATTCTTAAATAAACATTGGTAACCGAGGGTCCTAAAAGGTGAATAATGTCTCCGATAACAATTACATTAAAATATCACTCTTGGCGACGATGGGCTCTTCTACGGAAGGTCAGAGTGTTCTGCAACTCGACATTTGTCATAAGTCGATGGATGCCTTCTAACCCTTCAAACATGTAGTCGGGATCCAGCCTAGCCGCCTCGCGACCTATATCCATAAAACGCTGTGTAATACCCACCACGCGCCCCTCACGCTCCTGCAAAATTCAAAGGTACGACATTCGTTATTATGTATGACTAATAAGTTAAATAACATAACCTTAACTTTAACTCATACCTGGTAGTAGGCAGTGTCCCTAGATCTCCCAAATGATTGGGGATCAAACTCGCCTATGTTCCGTGGGTTTTGAACGGTCAAGTGTGATATGCGGCGGTACCAATCCATGTATCTAGGCACTGTATCCGAAGGAGCCCTCATTGGACGACT
>QANT01007310.1:0-11312 GCA_003254885.1 Purshia tridentata | reverse complement strand
TTTTTTTTTTTTTTGGTATTTTTTGTTTATGTTATCATATATCTGCTATTTTTGAACTAATTCATGCATTCTAATTTATAGGTTGTTCTTATTCAACATTAGTTTGATAATGAATTTTGTTTTTGATATACTAAATGTGTGTGTTCTGATATAGATGAAGGAATTTTAGTACAATAGAAGCTATTATTGGAGCCTCAAAATGGGTACCAGTTCTCTTGCTGCACTTTAAAATCACAAAATGTCATCTGTTCCAAATTTACTTCTTTCAATTTCACACTTTTTTTTTTTTTTAACTGTGTATCTTACTTGTTTGTCTACAGGGACGAACACACAGCCACGACTAGTTGTGGGGAGACCCCCCAACCGCCTGACTGAGAAGCCTTGGGCTTAACTTCTCTCTGGATGGCGACTCCCCAAGGTCTGGAGGGCAACCCCCCAACGTCGGACGGTGACCCCCTTTCCCTAGGCTTCCTCCCCTGTGCTTTAGCCGGACTGGTTTAGCCCACTTTCGCTGTGCAGTTCTCTGCCTTTCAAAGCATTTGAACCACTAAATTAAGCTAGTGGTCTTAATAAGACCAACTTAGGAAGCAGTAAAGATTGAAGCGGGAAAGGAAAAGAATTAAGCATATAGAAGCAGTAAAGAAGAGAGATGGAGAGAGAGTGAAGGGAGAAAGATGGTGAACATGGTAACTGTTAGATTATGCTTAAAAAATAAAATTGGAAAAAATTGTTAGGTTGTAAAAGTAATTTTATATCAAAATAGTTTATAACCAAAATAAAAATATAAATGCTAAGGTGACCTTATTAAGACCACTAGATTAATTTAGTTGTTCTTTTTTCTTTTTTTTTTTACCAAAGATTAATTTAGTTGTTCAAATGCTTTGAAAGACAGAGAACTGCGCGACTGCTATAAATAAAAATATAAATGCTAAGGTGGCCTTATTAAGACCACTAGATTAATTTAGTTGTTCAAATGCTTTGAAAGGCAGAGAACTGCGCGACTGCTAAAAGCAGATGATCTTGATCCTTTTTAAAAAAAATTATGTCTACCCAGTAAAACTGAAAATTATCTCTATATGTACTTTTTTTATTTGAAAAAAATAGTAAGCTTTTTCATTCTTACCCTCCATTGTTTTTGCCTTTGAAGCTCAATTTACTCAATTATGGCAAATGATCTCTCTCCATTTATTTCTTATTCTCGCATTTCTTCCCAAGTTTCAATATTTTGTTTTTAAAATATATATTTTTAGTGTGATCACATGATATATGTGTGTATGTGAACTTAAAAACCCGCTAAAACGATGTTATTCTGAGTTATTTTAAGCCAGGTGAGACGTCATTTTGAACTAGGATACTTAAAAAAAAAAAAGACATTAACTAAATCCAGTCCAATCCCGAGAATCAAATACAAACCCCACTACCCATTCTCCTACTTCCTCTCCGACTTTCCCTCCCCTAGCCCAACAGTCCCCTCGCTGATCACTTGGCCGACCCACTACCGCCACTTTACACCATGACCCCCTAGGTTAAGAATCCTGGATCCGTCACTGTTTGTCTTGCAAGTTTACAATAGAGCAAGGAAATTGTTATAACCAAACATGTGAATAGGTTAAATAAATAGTGGACTAGCAGTCCAATATTTTGAGAGAGATTCTCTTCTTCCCACTTTTGTAAGATTTTTCATCTTTTTCTTTCAAAGTTGTTACTGAGCAAGAGAACTTGGAGGCTGCAGTTTTGGGTGCACATTGAGTGACCCTAAATTGGTATTTTTTGTGGTACGTGGTATATTTTTCTCCTAAGGATGACTCAAATCAAGCATATATCCAATTTGGGAGGCAGCCATACGCAACTAGGTTAGATAGCTAGGAGTGAATGGTAAATTAGATGTCATATATATAGTCCTTTGTTGAATAATAATTTATAGCATATCGATCCATATTCTTTATTTCTTTCTTTTTATCCTTCTTTCTGTTTAGATTTCATTCTCCAATAATCAAGACATTAATGTTAGTTGTAATTGTGTTATAGCATGTGATTAGTATAAACCTTGGTCTTGTTCAAATGAATAAAGTTAACTGGATAGAGGGTTGCTGGTGAATTCAAACCATTAAGAAGTTGAACCTATTATTATTCTAATAGACCTATTTTTGTCTTGTTTCAGTGGGAGAGAAGGAAGGACATGTAACACTTAAAAGAAGATATCCATAAACTGCGAACTAAAAGTGCAAACTTTGTAGGGTAGTATGCTTAGTGGATTTTTGCATATATGACGGCGTTTTTGTCCTTATTTTGAAGGCCTTGTGTTTAGCTAATTAGATCAGTTTAGGGTGTATAGAATGATTACTTTGCTAGATTAGCCATGTGGATCTATATATGATTGGTGTGTTTGCTAGACTAGGTTAATAGCAACAATATTTTGGTATATATGTAGAAATGGAAATGACACATGGTCCTATAAATGACATATTTTTTGTGCATTAAGGGAAACAATTTGGAACAAAAGTTGTACCAAAAAAACTTATAGCTTGTGCATTGTTGTATTATGCCAAAGACAATAGGGAGCTTCTAAAAACATATGTAAACAGGCACGTAACAATTTATGGGTCAAAAGCGTGCTATGTACTCGTAACTTACAATGGTTCAATATCAAAAACCATTGTCTAATTCATAAGCATATAGGCCTCGATTGGTTTCTAGGATTGAATTGGAAATAATAAATGGTAAATTCATGTATATTTAAGGAAAAAGATGGAGTTTTTTCTAACTTAAAGGAAGAAGATGGAAAGAAAATGGCTTAGCCACAAAGAAAATGTTATCCTTGCTAATCCCCACCATTTTGAAGAGATTGAAAAGGATAAATTTTCTTTATAATTTATCTATCTTATTCCCAACTTCTTTATTCAACTTAAAAATTTCTTTTTCAAATACACATGAATTTATCACTTATCCTTTTCAATCCAATCCTAGACACCAAACGAAGCCATAAGTCGTTGTAATAAGTGAAACGTGGTCTTATGTAATTGCATAGAGTTTAGGACGTGAGAGAGAGAGAGAGTTTTGTGTTGGCAAAGAGAGAGAGTTTGGTGTTGGCAAAAATGTATCTGAAAATCTACATGTGGTCAAATTTATCATAAAATCCAAGATACTGAAGCCTAAAAATTAAAAATCACATTATAGTTCAAGAATCAAAAGCCTGAAAATTGTCTCATAAACGTTATAACTTACTAACAAATGGAAACTTATATTCAATAGGCTTTACATTGTAAGCCCTTGCAATTAGTTTAACATTGTTTTGTAAATTAAAAACTTCTCAGGCTTTCATGGATCCAAAGATAATAAAAAGAAAGACAATCCTTGTGCTTTCCCATTGATTTCAAAAGTCTTAAGGAATATCAATCTTGATGATGCAAACGAGGTGCAGGTTCATGCTTTGATCCAAAACCATAAATCTTTAACTAGAGCAAAATTTACAGTCACCCATCAGAAAGTCCTACAAAATAAACTGAAACAAACAGAAAAAAAACCTCCTTGACAAAGAGATAATAGCAAGCTCTCACAAGTTCGACTTCTTTCCACTCAATCACGAATTGAATTTTCTTATATATACGTTGTTCCACTCGACCAGTGTTCAACTTCAAAAATAACAAATGAAGCCACAGGTACAAAACCCTAGGAATTAAATGATATATAGGAAGAAAAGAACAAATGAATGCAAAACTTGAGTGCACACATCAAAACCATAAAGGAAGATTGCACAATTCACCCCAATCTATACCAAACCTGCAATCCATTGATAGACCCCTGTCCCCATATTGGTTCACTAGAACAAAGATGGCAGTTGAGTGTGTTCCTGAAAGAATGTCCATCGAGGTTACCGTCTGACACATCAAACCTTGTCTTATGCAGCAATTGGAGGTTCCTGCACATGCGGGAGCAACGCATATATTACAGGAGAAGATAACCAAGCATAAGTTCACTTCTGGATTAAGATTATAATGCATTCACCAAAAATAAAGAAATAGTAGTGCATTTAAGAATATTTCTCTTGCATAAAATAATTACTTAAAGATTTCAATTGCCAAATGATCTGTTTTCAAATGGGCAATTCTCTCAAATTCCTAGCACATTTTAGACAATTATTAAAACAGATAACAGGGTAAATCAATTTCTTAAAGTCAAACCACAGAAAAATGGATAAGGTATCAGGGCCCTTTTTGGGGTGGGATACACTTGTATATTATTATTAGGTATTCACTTGAAAGTGCAATCACATTATTACCAAAAAAAACAAAGAAAACATAGGACAACGATACAAAATTACTAGCTCTCACATGAGCAATAATGTAACCAAAAATTGACAGTGAAGTAAACCCACCTTTGCAGTCAAGTTTGACACAGCCATATGGAACTTTTCTCTGGTTTTGGTACCTGCAACCTGCCCTGCCTTTGCCACCTTACTAAAAGCACCATTTAGCCAGGCTGCTCCCGCAGTCACGTACCTGTCAGCAAGAAATGAGAGTTCATCAACTAACATTCTTTTCTTTATCATCTACTAAGAGAGACAATTAAGCCGGAATAAAATCACTCTTGAGAGGTCAATGGCTCTGCTTCTCCCCTAACTACAAATTTCTCTATCACATCATTTTACTTTTACATTATTCTTTTTAGGGTAGAAACCCATATACAGAAACCACTTACATGGAAACATCAAAAAAGTACTAATATAGGCAGCACTAACACATGGCTGGGAGAGGGCTGCGCAGAGATGATATTTCCACCATCTATTAATAGTAACTAAGTAAAAACAAGAAAATCAGAAATTGAAGAGCAACCTACAAACCAAAGCTCCAAAGAATCCGAAGAACTAAAGCCTTATGAGCATGAGTGCTACTTAGGTTAAAGATCCTGACATATGCATGCACATAATGTAATATACACTACAGAAGGGGCCTTTGTTATGAGTATTTTTTTTTGTCTGAAGAATGTGCTATGGATTCCTAAATAATCTAAGAAGCAGCCTAGTACCTCAAATATAAACTTCTCACAAATATGTCCCATGGATGCCCCATGGAAAGAGGCTACCAAGCAAATACAGGGGCAATGTTTACCACTGTCCTGGACTCCTAGCCTTATTCAAAAACAATTCTTTTGTGCATTCAGCATCATTCTTATGAAAGGTATGCAATAGTTTACAAGAAAAACAGCAGAAGAGTGTAAACCAGATTGGCAGATCATATATTTTCAGGGTGATATCCATACCTGCTTGTTTTGACAGCTGACCCTGTATCATTTAATTTTCTCTCTGCTGCAAATATTGCTGCCATTGTTTTATCTGAGACTTGAAGTCTTTGATCAACAGACTTCACTTTCTCATTAACCACTGAAAAGCCTACAGTCAATTTCTCCGAAAGCCCCACTCTCTTGTCAAAGGAACTGACCTTCTCAGTTGCACTTGCTGTCAACCGATGCTTTTCATCGAATGCTTTAGCCTTGTTCACGGCATCTTGTCCAATAGCTGAACCTTTTGCAAACATATTTGACACTACATCTTGTGCTTTGTTAACATAGACCCTTCCATTGCTAGGCGAGCTACTTTTATCCTGAAAACAGAGACACATTACCCTTGACCCCATAACTTGAAATTTTCAAAATAAAAACCACCAAGGAAATTACTAAAGGTCTTGGGAAAATAAAGGTTTCTGCATAGGTCATTTAAGTATCTATTCATCTTAGGTATATCATTACAGTAATATTCATGATGAACCAACTTGAAAGAGTCACAATCCATTAAATATATGTCCTAGTAGGGTATTTTATATTGCAGAAGGATATGTAAATTGGGAAAACTGTAATTCATTTCAATCGATCATTCAGACACTGAAATTCACCAAGGAATCCAAACAGTTGCATACCCGACACTTGCATATGAACATATTTTCCACACTTTTTCCCATTTTGAGGCATACTCTAACACATCCACTGAAAAGTACTTAATTCACTATAAAGGAAATTTTTTTAAACTAGTTAAGATTCATAACAAAGTGAGATATGTGGTGGTATCATTGACTACCTCAGCATTTGGTGAAACATTTTCAGCAGGAGCAACACAAACGGCATTTTCCACCATCCTTACTTCCTGCATGAATTGCACCAATGAAATACACAGTTTTGGATACAGTAAAGAAACATGATTGCAGGCACTTTTATATGAAACTTACTTGCATCTCATTTTTGGGTACATAATTTTCAACAGGAAATATAGTCACGATCTGATCTACAATTGTTGCTCCCTGAAACCCAAAAAGTACATGTTTCATTACGCAGAGCTACAGAGAGGAAGGTACATGTTCATTGAAAAGGACTCAGTAAAACAAGTTCAAAACCCATAAGAAATTTTAATCAAAGAAAAACACTCATTCAGATGATGTCATGGCAGATAATATGATAAGGCACAATAAATTTATTTCACAACCTTATATCGAACATCTATAAATGCAGTTATGCCATTTGAATAGTGAAGTTTGCATGCAATCAATAATAAACACAGCAACTTACGTTCTTAGAACTGTTGTTTTTTTATACATGTAAAAAATATCACTATTTATTGTCACTTTATTCACCAAAAAGCAGATAATGGGAGCTTATTTTGCTTTTTTACACTTCATATTTAAGATGATATAGAGAAAAAAGATGTGCGAGATAACAAATTTATATAGGATGCCAAGCTCCAAAGTAATACTAATATGTTATTAAACAGCATGTACAAGACAAAAAATGTAGAAGAAATGTTTGTATAACCTGATCTCATAGCTCTAAAGTATTATGTAGATAACAATTAATTTGGAATATAACAGAGGCAGCAGGAAAGAAACTTCATTGCAAGACTACTCATTAACGTAGTTTATAAGTTTCTGATACACCAATAACTTCCTTTTGGAGTTAAATAAATCTCAATTATTTTATTTTAGGTATTATTGAATGACATTTTTTCCCTCAAGTACTTTTATTTCTTTTCAATTCAGCATAAAACTAAAAGCACAAAAGCATGCCTTCTAGTTAAAAAAAAAAAAAAGTGTCCAATTAGAGGCATGCTTCCAATAAATTGCTTCTTCATGTTACATTCACCAACTGAGTTTCTCAAGTTTAATAGGAAAAGAAAGAACCAAACATTGCTAAAAAAGAAATATTATTGTTAGGCATTAACTTCATTTCCAGTAAAGTAGAAACAAATTTGAGGAAATACCGATAACAACAGTGCGATTTCAAGAGCTTTGGGATCCTTGAAAGTAACAAATGCAGTCTTTGATTGCCCAGGCTCACTGCACAAACAACCAATTCAAGAAACAAGATTAACAATCCCAAAAAAAACACTTAACCCATGATTTGGCTGCACACTAAATGTATTAAAGATGATCAGATTTTGTAAAAACTCGGCTACAAAATAACTCAGCTTAGTTTAGTGAAACCTTCCAACTTAAAAAATAAAAAATAAACTCTTCCACCAAATAATTATAATAAAACCCAGTGAATCCTCTTTTCTCTTATTTTCTTAAATGTCTCAGCAACAAAACGGGGGGTCAAAATATTCTAAAACAATATGTCAATCTAAGCATGCATGTATGTATGTAAGTCATATCTTGCTTACTTTGTTGACTCTTCCTTTTTACTTTTTGACCTTTTTTCTTTGAAAAATACCAGGGAAAATCAGAAAATTTTCTTCTGCTTGTTTTCTTTTCTCACCATTTCTCAAAAGCCAAACAGAATGAAAACCCTAGTGAATGTAAGGAAAAAAAAAATATAAAAAAATAAAATAAAACACCAAAAAAAAAAAAAAAGGAAAAAGCGTACCGTTGGATCTGAATGCGTTCGATTTCTCCAGAGAATGAGAAGAACTCGTGAATCTCTCTCTCACTAGCTAGATCTGACAGTTGCGTTACTTGGACTGTCCTCGTCTGCCACAAAAAAATATATATATTAAAAAAACTCAAAAAATTCAAAAAATTAAATAAATAAATAAATTATAAGGTTGGTTAATTTGAAGACCTGTTGCTGCATTGTGATTGTGAGCAGAAAAGGAAGAGTGTTTGTTTGTTTGTTTGTTTGTTTGTTTGTTCAAAGTCTTAGAAAGAAAAGTGTGGTGGTGAATGGTGATGGTGAGACAGACAGTGTTGGGTGGTGGGTACAAGCCTCTACAGCAGTGTTGGGGTGGTGGGTACAAGGCTCTACAGCTGAGCTGGGAAACAAAAGAAATTTCCAAATGCCAGCCACCAGACAAAAGAGAGAATTTTAGGATGGCCAGGGCAGCATGACTTGTTGAGAGATGATGAGGAATTTATTGTGACTTGTGAATTCATTCAACTTAATAAATAACTATGGTCAGACTCAGAGACTTGACTCTATCCTCAAGTTTCTCTTTTTTTGGGAGTTTCCTAATTTACCCCTACTATTATACATGTGACCTTTTTTTTGATATGGATCATTGGATCCTATGCTTATGATTTCTTTTTTGTGTACCATAAACAAACCATGTCTAAAGTAGACTAAATTAATCATTTACTGTACTTTCAGTTTTTTAACATCAAGATTTTAGATGGGTAATTTTATCATGTGGGCCTCTAAAGTAGACTAAATTAATCATTTACTGTACTTTCAGTTTTTGTATTTGGTTATTTAGACAAGTTAACTAACAACATCTCTTGCCTAAAAACAAAAACTTACAAGGGTGTCAATGACTATTTGGTTTAATAGATAACACTCAATCTCTTCTTTATTCTTGTTACATGGGATTCAAACTCTAGCCTTGATATAGAGATATAAATGCTCTCAACCACTAGAGCTACGAATTCTCATACCCAATCTCCCTTTTCATTGGGATGCTATTATTTACTAAATTATTTAATAAATTGCATAACTTATGTATTTTTTTTATAGAACCGATGTAATTAAGTTTTATTGGAAACTAAAGGAATAAAAAAATTTATAGGGTATGTTAGATTTTATGTTTCGACAATTAAAAAAGTTGATCTAAATGACACTCAACCAAATAAGTTTAATTAAAGGCCAAAAGTGCATCTGAAAAAAAAAATTAGTGCATTTGTAAAAAAAAACAAGTGCACTTGTAAAATACAAGAGTGCATCTACGAAAATCAATACATTAGTAAAAAAAGTTAGTGCATTTGAGAAATTAGTGCATCGGTGAAAATTTAAAGTGCATCTGCAAAATAAATATATTTGTAAAAATACAACAAGTGCATCCGAAAAAAACCTAAAAATTATTCTTTACACCAACTTATTAAATTAGTGTTATTTACATAAAATGTATTAGTGATTTAGGTACTTGGACCTAATTTATTAAAAATTATATGGTTTGACCATTCTGAACATGGGTAAGCAAACAAGATGGGCCTCTCCATACCAAAATGACACCACATTTCAAATTAAAACTTTGATATCTCCAAAACTCAATTTATTGCATCAATCATTTGCCTATGGTTTGGTTTTTCACACTTTTTCTTCTTTATTTGTATAGTTAATCTCAATTTCATCCGATGACTTTGATCTAAATGATATTTTTCATTTGCAGGTGCAAAAGAGAAGGGAAACATTATTGACGAAATTAAGAGGAAAATTGCTTGAGAGCAAATGCGATTCCTACAAAGGCTGTGGACTGTATCATGGAGACGATAGAGAATTTTATGGCTAAGGGTAGTGTTGACTGTAAAATGGTTTCTATGGCTTTTACCATATTAGGAGTCACACTCTTTGGAGATGCGTTTTTGGCTTGGTCTAAGGCAACTGTCTATGAGGAGCTCCTTTTGGTGATTGCTAAGTATGCTTGCCTTTGGGCTTTTTATTATGTTATTTACTATAATAGGGGTGGGCATAAAAAATGTGCACTGGAAACACCGAACCACACCGGAGGCTAAAAAACCGAAAAAAATCTAAGTTGACCAAAAAGTCAACACCAGAGAAGAAAACCAAACTAGATCTGCTTGGTCCAGTTCCGGCACTGGTTTTAGCCTTATTTGCACCAAATCAATCCAAACCGGCCTAGATAATTAATTAATAAATTTAAAATTTTTTAAATATATTAATTTTAAGGTTTTTTTTTTAAAGTCCATTTTGAAAAATAAACTATTTATCCGGCCCAAATGCAAAAGCCCATTTTTTAGTTTGCAAAAAAACTCAAAAATAAGACAACTTATACAAATTTTATCTTTTTTTGTTTAAACACATAAAAATCACATTTTGAATTAAATTAAAAAATTGTCAATTTTTATTTGAGGAAAATCACACATTATTATTATTACTAAAATAATCAGTAACAATCAAGTATTATTACTGTCAAACAGTTACTTAATTGTTATTGTTTTACATTAACAATAGATTAATATTTTTCCTATCTGAATGTTAACACCAACAACAATAATTTGTTGGTACCCATCTTTGTCCACAAATTATTCCCTGTCCGAAGTTGCATACCCAAATTCTATGCCTCCACCTAGGAACGATGGCTCTCATCGAATCAACCCAGACACAAACCAAGAAATTTACTCATTGATCTCTCATGATTTTCCTTCCCCTTTCTTTAATTTCTCACTTTCTCTATCTTCAGATTTGTCTCTTTCTTTTTCCTCACCGCTGAGAAGACCACCACTCTCCCAGATCGGCTACTTTTTGAAGCAGCCCTTCCCTCATTAATCAGGGACAGTCAAACTCTCTCGCTCAAGACCCAGGCCTTGTTTAGTCTCCTGTTGGAGTGGTGACTCACCTGCAACATAAATTTTGCAAACTTTCTGGAGCTACCTAGCTTGATTCTTCTTTGCTTCTGTCACTTGTCCCATTAGGGAGTGCAAAGGGGCTTAGCAAATGACTTAACATCATTCACAGACCCGTATACTATGCAAAGGCAAAGAGATATTATATATAGTTATGAACCTTGATCTCGATTTGCACCAGTGTTGGACAAGCGAATTTTTTCTTTTGTTGGCTGTCTGTACCATACCACCTAGATTGCCTCACTATCTTCTATTTGCTTTTTTTTTTGGGTCAATATCTGCTTTAGCTTAGATGTCGAAGTAGAGAGAGACAGAGAGAATGGTGGACTTGATAAAAAGGACCGATTTAGTATAAGCTGGGCCTTTTTCAAAACAAAAAAAAGGATAAAACAATATTTGGGTCACCCCTTGGCTGTACCTTAAGGTTATTTCACCTCTCTAAATTATAATTTTGATAATGCCGACGTATGATCAGAACCATTCACATGTTAGATTACCCATTATAGATCAACTATGCAAAAAATCAACTCAATC
>QANT01007309.1:0-26489 GCA_003254885.1 Purshia tridentata | reverse complement strand
TTTTTTTTTTTTTTCTTTTTTTTTTCCTTTCATTATTCAAAATGATTTATACATCTTTTTATATATCTATGCTTGCCATTGTATTATACTTAGCTGGGTAATTTTGGATTTTTTTTTTGTTTTATCACAATAATGTGTGCTTGATGGTAACCTTAAGAAAACTAAGTTTTGCTAGGTCTTATTAAGAGTTAATTAGACCGTTTACACAGCACAATAATGTTTCATATTGACTAATTAGTGAGCTAGTTTCCTATTGGTTTTATAGATGAGTCATCATGTCATACCTAATACTAGGAGATTGTTCACAAACCTTGGCAAAAATCATGAAGCCCAACCTCTACTAGCTGGTTATAATGCCCAAGGTAGTGATGAGATAATGTACTCCTTGATTGAGAATCAGAATGAGGCAGAGGTAGCCCCATATAATGTTACTAGCATGGTGAATGAGAGGGATGGTCCAACAAATGAAGAATTATATGGATTGGGTAATGAGACACTGGAAGATGCTGATGCACAATTAATGACATCAAACGATGCCCTTCCTAGGGTAGCCAAACGCAAGAGGAAAGGAAGAGGAAAAAATAAGAAGAAATTTGCTGTTCACCACTCGGAAAAATTAGAATTCAACATTCATGGTCAAGCGGTTGCACCAAATTGAATGACTTCAAAGTTTTCAAGATTTATTGGTATTATTGCAACAGATGCATCAGTTTTTCCAATCAATGTAAAGGACTTTAAATTCTTTACAAAACACGGCCAAGTTAAGGGTGCGTGGGAGCAAGTAAAGGTAATGTCTAATGGCTTTGTTTGGAACCTTTTTATAACTTTGTATATCTTTATCTTGTTTATTTTAAAAACTGACAATCTTGTGATGAACATGTTTTCATAATATATAGGAGGCTATTGATTGGTCATATCTTGATACCATGGATAAGGCAGCACGAATTGAAAAAACAACGAAGGAAAAGTTAAATGAACGTTGGAAGAAATTTAAGCATGAGATGAAGGAAGAATGGTACTATCCAAATATTAGAAAGCGAGCTAGGTTTATATGCCATGATGGTCGCGTTAACATCCACCAATGGAGACTTTTGGTGACTGAATGGGACAAAGAAGATAATAGGGTAACACCTAAATAAATTTTATGCATTAATTATTGCAATGAATTTGAGTTAATATGTGCTTTCTTAAAGACAAAATGGTTTGGATTCATCTAGCAGAAAAATGCATTGACGAACAAGCGTAATCGGTCATAGTTGAGGATTTTCCATACTGTTGGAACAATGTCTTTTGCCCAAAAGAGACATGAATGGGTGAGTTCATGCACACTTGTTTCAAATCAACATATCTAGTAAAAGTTTTGTGTATAGGGATACAAAACTTGTTAACTATAAAGCTGTGGCTTCAGACATTACAAGCTAGTGTTAGTCTTACTTCTTTTTTAATTATACTTGCAGAATTTTGGGCTTGCAATCTTTGTTTTAGAACTAATCTGGTTTGCCTAAATTTATATGTTTATAAATTTTTCTTGTCGATTATTATATGTAAGAGCGTGCCAATCCAGGTAAAGTACTAGATCGGATTACATTCCACAAACTAGTTCACAGCAAAATATTAAAAAATAAGGCTATTCCTATCAATGATGAAGCGGCCAAAAACTTTGTAAGTGGTAAATGCAACCTTAACTTATTATAGTACATGTACAAGGCTATATAAAATAAATACAATGGTGTTTCTATCTTGTAACTAAATGGTGTTTCTATCAAATAAAATGGTGTTTCTATCTTTTGATATTTCATAACTAGTATGTTTTAATATTAAAGAATGTTAATAGAATTATCATCAGATTGAGATGGTTCGTTGGATGATTTAATGCAGAATGAATTGGATCGTGTTGAGCAAGAGGAGATTGAAAATGGTCGAGATGTGACACCAGAGGTACTAGATAAGTTATTTTCTAAGCATTTTGGACCAAAGAAAAGAAACAAAGTCAAAGGATATGGGATTGGGGTTCATTGGGATGATGTACCAGGCATTGTTACTGAGAAGCGCGGGCTGTCACATAAATTGGAAGCATTATAAGTTCAATGTGAAGAACAACGTGTTGCTGCAGAAAAAGCATGTGTCGCTGCTGTAGAAGCCCATGCAAAGGTAGAAAGACTAAAGGTTGATGCAGCAAAAAAGGACGTAGAAGCGAGGGAACGGGATGAATGGTATAAAAACAAGTTTGCTGAGTTTGAAGCACGGATGAGCAATCCATTGGCCGATATTCTTGCAGCTACTGGAGCACAGAATTGCTTTGGACAGTTGGATGTGCAAGCTTTGCTAAAATCAGTATTGGAAAAATCATTTGGAAAAAATCATGGTCAACCAACCCTACCAGTTAAGGATACTGATAGGCTTGTGCCAATGCCGATCCACCTGCATACCTTGCAGTTGCCTTTCTGAATAGTCCCAGATCTAGTATGGCTAGTTAATTTTGTGCAGTTTATATTTTGGTATCAATCATGCAGAAAACTACAATTCAGTTTATGGCTAGGAGATTCATATACTATATATGCTTGGTAGTTTGGGAGAATTACATGGTAGTTTGGGAGAAGTACATGGTATTTTTGGATGTACATGCTTAGATGAAATACACTTTTTGTTTTGGACTTGGACTCCATCTCCATCTCCATCTCCTACGAATATTAGATTGGTGTGACTTGTATAGAGGAAGGAGATGAAATTGCTCATTTTGTAAGTACGATAGACAGGACAATCTGTGTTTGAACCTCCATTAAAGATTTTTTGATAGAGTGGGGCAATGGTGTTGTGGATGTACATGCTTAGATGATATGCACTATATTTGTCTTGGCCCTAGACTCCATCTCCATCTCCATCTCCTACAAATATTAGATTGGTGTGACTTGTATAGAGGAAGGAGATGAAATTGCTCATTTTGTAAGTACTCTATAGACATGGTAATCTGTGTATTTCACATCCATGTAAATATTATATGATTCAAAGTATTATTTAAAATCAATGGTTGGCATGTTTAAATTTCCATTTACATTTTGGGATGTAACTGTAGATACACAAAGGTCATATTTATATAGTACTATTTATCCATGTCAATGTACTTTGTAGGTGATATGTTTAAAATTATATTATAGGATAATTGATACTAGTGGGTTTATAATTTGACTGAGATAAATCCTAAAGAGTACATGTATATTGTTAGGAAATTTGAATCCAAACAGTTACTATTAATTAATTAACTAAAGTATATATATTGTGATGGGGCCTACAGTATGTTTGTTATTGAGAAATATTATTGTATTTATCATGCAATCGATCAAAACGCAAAATAGAAATACTGTACAATGATATATTTATATAAAAAAAAAATTAAAAATTGATTTGGCACAGATAGAACACTCAGTGAATAAAACCATTTGTAAATAGAATTATTATGGATATAAAATCCCGTAACTCGCATTAATTTAATGTTACATATTTTATCAATTTACTATTGATAGGAGGCACGGTTAATCAACCATACCAAGTGACAACCGGCTTCATCGGCTTGAAGGAAGTCAGTGAATCTGTGGGACCCAACATAAATGAAGGCACAGATTTTTCTTTTTGTGAGGTTAGAACAATAGGAACACCAATGTGTGGCACCGTCAATAAATCTGTGCCAAAAAGGTAATTAGAGGCTGAATATCCATGCCTACAATATAATTAGAGACGGTCTAAAATCAGTCTTTATTGAGGGATAATGGAGTAGTGAATTCATATAACATTTTCCATTTACAACCTGTCACGCTCCAAATCTGAAATATAACTATATATCTAAGATTTAAGTGTGAATCACATCCTGATTGAAGTAAATTAATTAACTCCTACCAAAATATAATATATACTAGCATAAATTTAATTAATTTGGCCTAGAAATTAAAATGGAATTCTTAAATAAATAAATGTAAACTATTATTTTACATCAGAATAGGCAGGTTCTAAAGTATAGAGTAATTGCTTGTTTAAGTACATTTATTTCCAACTAATAGTGACACCAGATAAATGAAGGCTATTGAGAAAGACACAAATGAACACCTCTAGAATCTACAACTCGCCACTCCAAGGAATCCACCAAAGAGATAAGAGTCGAAAAGGTTAGGAAGATTAACTCCTCACTAGACCAAAAAGGATTTAACTCAATAATCTTGTTTTCATTTTTTTCTTGTCCCCCTTCCAAAAGAGAAGGGAAGGAAATATAAAGGAGCATGGAACAGGCCTCCACGCATAGGTAAATGAAAAGTCTTAAACTGATACATTAACATCAAAATAAGATCAGCCATGCAACTAAAGCAATAAATTGTTTTTGCATTTAATATAGAGAAAATGAACCATCTGCAGCTAACTCAAGGATCATGACTAAGTTCGGTGTCATACGCTTCAGCTGCGCAGGAACTCGTCCCTGAGTTTTCTTCAATTTCGTCACCATGATAATAGGTCAAAATGACTACATAAATAATGCCCATGGGCCAAAACGAACCCAAATAAAATAAAGGAAAAATTAAATAAAATAGTTCAAAACTTCAAACCCAATTTTGAGGACCTAAATGACCTCGGATGGTCGAAACCTATTAGTCACAACAGTATTTGTGGGTTGCAATCGTCTCGCGATTCCTTTCGATTTGATATATAAATCGATCATATTCGGACTCCGAAACCCCTCCGAATGAATAGTAAAATTTAGTTTTTGCCTTTCCATGAGTTTCGACGCTCCAACTGCTCTTCGAACCTCACTGCCAACCGTTCAACATCATCATCATGGAGAAGACTACATTGACCCAAACATAGAATAAACTTGGATCTTTCTCTGATTGGTCTTATTGTTGTTGCTGCCTTTTTTATTTGATCAAATGTCTAATTAGGTTAGTCTTTTTAGTCCAAATGGAGGTTCTGAGAATCAAACACCACAAACATTGACAAGGCCTGTACATAACAACATACATCATGACTCATGAATCATAATACGCTTTTTTTGGTTGTACAATGTTCCCCTGTGACTGCAAGTTGTAGTTTCATCTTATATATATTTTAATCTATTGGAACTAAATTTTGAATTTGATTTAGCGACATGTGTGCCATCTTAATTCATTGGAAATATTCATCAAATTACCCATTTTAATGCGTCATTAATTTTTCAGACGGAATTATTCTTTTTATAATGGAGGTTGTGATGTGATCAAGATTGTTTAATGTATTGTTTCGATTACCATTTTGACTATTGTCTCTATAATTATGAACAATTGGTCGCTATCTTTATTCAAAGCCAGTCTTGAGGGCAGGCATATTAGACAATCATCTTAGGCTTTTCAATGTTGATGACTGTCATATATACTTATATACAATTTTTGCCAGCCTTAAATAATGTACATGAAAGATCAATGGCTTCATTTTTATTGTTAATGCATATTGGCCTCTCAAAATATCAGGCCAGTCCTCTCTTAATCTCAATTAAAATAGAGAAGGAAATTGAATATCATATTATTTGATTATTATAAGAAGGAAATAAGCATTTAGAAAGGAAGATTATTAATTGATGGTGTGTTTTGGATTATATATATATATATATATATATTTAATTGTTACATCAGTTAATGGACAAAAAGAGTATCCGGAACCTATCCCAAAACGGGCCAAACCCGGTCTATAGGTTTAGGGGATCAAATGTTTTCGATATGCACTTTTCATTCACAGTTTTCAAATTACAATAATACTATTATTACCATATTTTTATACCATATTTGTTGTACCATCTTACGTATCATTATTATATTGGCAGGGTATTTTCTTATTTTTAGGGTTTTTATTTTTTATTTTTTTAGTGTCTAATGTATGAATGCCATGTAAATTGCCACATAAGATGGTATAAAATTATGGTATAAAATTGTGGTAAGTGTAGCATTGTTGTTCAAATTAGAAAGTTTGAGACCTTGCCTCTATCATTAGCTCAAGTACTCTCTTCTCCTTCCTCATAATTCACAGGCGTAGACTCTCTCTCACTCTCACCCCAAATTTTAGGTATGTGATTTAGGGATTCTTGATTTAAGCTTTTGCGTTATTGATTTAGGCTTGTGATTTTCCCCATTCCTCTTTTCATTAATTTCATTATCCCTGCTGTTATTAAGATGAAATTCACTTTGCAGAAATTTCTATAGCATTGAAATTTTACTTTTTGGACTAACCTCGTTAGGGATGCCCATATTTTGCACCCCAAGGTGCAAAGTAGATTCAGAGGCGTGATTTTGAACTCCACCTGGAGAATGAGAAATGGAAAGGGTTTTGGGAGCTTAGAACTTAATAAGATAACCATTAGGGATAGTAAGATAAGGTTGTCTTCACCTCTTTACCCTTGTCTTAATGCCAACTGATCTGCTGTTCCCAGCTAATCTGCTATTCTGCCACTGTAAAATATAAAACTTGTTTTCAATTTCCAATGCTAAAAGGCTAGCTAGTTAGAGCTCAATAATTACTAATACAGATCAAAAAAGGTTTTCAATGTTTAAACTAACCTTTCACACCCGCAAAGGTCAATGCCATTCCCAACTGATATGTTATTCTATCAGAAATCCTGCAAACATAAAACTTGTTCTCAATGTTAAAAGGCTAGTTAATTAGAGCTCAATAATTACTAGTACAGACCAGAAAAGGTTTTTAATGTTTAAACTTACCTTTGACACCCACAAAGGTCGGTGTCAATATTATTTTTGTGGAGGAAATTGTATAGCTCAATAAGTAAGTCAGGGGAAAAGTGAGCAATGGTCCTCACCAAATTGACCTCAGTCACCTGCACAAATATAATATTGTTCAATATATCTAATTGTATTACTGAGCTAAGAGATATAAAATTTTGTATATTCGTGTAGATAAGTATTTGAATTACCAGAGTTGGTAGGTTCTTTAACCGCTCTTTTAGATAATATACATTTGTATTAGTATTTTGAATAACTCAGTATTGATATTTGATCCTTCCACTTACCATATCCAAAATCTTTCTCGGGCTCATCCCCAAGTGCAGCGGCAAGCCTAACTTTTTGCCTCAACATTTGCACGGTCTTTGGTAGTTGCTGTTGCCTAAGCCATGATTGTAGGCTTAACAGTTCTGTACATTTTTGGATTTGATCCAACAAGTAACATTTTTTTTTTTTGTTCGATCTCATTTTCAAAATCTCGCCCCAAATTTTCCTTTTCTTCAGTCGCATATGCGATGTAGTTCCTTACAAAGAGTATCACCTCGAGTGCATCTTTGAAATAAAACCTCCTACTATATATCTTGTGTAATACAGGATGCATATGTCTAAAATCTAGATTATCAAACTTACTCAGCCCCAAAGTTGCATTGTTATAAGGTTGTTGAACCTCGTTAGTTGTCCTTCTGTAATGTTGTGTCCATTGTAAATATGATTTTGCTCCCAATAGAGCTGCAAACTCAAAATTTAACTGCCAAATTCCTAATAGGGAATAAACAATCCTCTCCTTACAAGGAATTTGGAGGTTAAATGTTGAGTTTGCAGCTCTATTGGGAGCAAAATCATATTTACAATGAACACAACATTACAGAAGGACAACTAACGAGTTTTAACAACCTTATAACAATGCAACTTTGGGGCTGAGTCAGTTTCATAATTCAGATTGTAGGCATATGCATCCTGTATTACACAAGATATATAGTAGGAGGTTTTATTTCAAAGATGCACTCAGGGAGATACTCTTTGTAAGGAACTACATCACGCATGCAATTGAAGGAAAGGAAAATTTGGGGCGAGATTTTGAAAATGAGATAAAAAAAAAGGTTACTTGTTGGAACAAATCCAAAAACGTACAAAACTATTATGCCTACAATCATGGCTTAGGGAACAGCAGCCACCGAAGATCATGCAAATGATGAAGCAAAAGTTAGGCATGCCGTTGCACTTGGAGATGAGTCTAAGAAAGATTTTGGATATGGTAAGTGGAAGGATCAAATATCAAGACTGGATTATTCAAAATACAAATACATATGTATATTATCTAAAAGAGCAGTTAAAGAATCTCCCAACACTGGTAATTCAATTACTTATCTACAAGAGTGACGTAGAAGAAACAACAAAAGCTGTAAGACCCCGTACTTTTCTAAGTTTGTTTTGAAATGTTTTTAAAGAATGTTGGGATTTTATTTGAGAAATAAAGTTTTTGGGGGTTTTTCAAATTTTAATTTTATTTTAATTTGGGCTTAAAGTTGACTTTTTATTCAAGCAGAGTTTTAGTTTTGACTTTGAGTTCGTTGGAAATGTCTCGTTCTCACGAGTTCGTAGACACGAAGCTTGCGTCAATCGGAGTTATGGTTTGAAAGTTACGGACGTGAGAAGTTAGGGGCATTTTTGTAAATTTGCAAAGATGGAATTTAGAAGGTAAAAATCCAGATTTTTTTTTACTCTCCTCTCTCCTCTCTCACGCTTTCTCACCATCTCTGCCGCACTCTCACTTTTCTCTCTTTCTCTTCTCCTTCTCTCTCCAAGGCCAAACTTTGAATGGCCATAACTCTTTCGTTTGATGTCCGATTCTGGCGATCTTGGTATCGTTGGAAAGCTATCGACGACGCCTTTCCACTGATAGTCTCAGATCATTGTTCTAATCAGCCTTGAAGACGCAGCAGCCCAGTTACAGTCGCGCCACTGCCGTCGTTCTTCGTAGATTCCGTCTGTTCCGGCCATGTTTGGGTCGGATTTTTAGTGGGTTTTACTCCCCTCTTCGTGGGCTTCCTTTCCCTTAAGGTATCGCTTTTCAATTTTGGTGAATTTCAGAATTTCAATTTCTAGGGTTTTATGCCCATTTCGGGATTTCCTTAAATTGAGCCAATTCGAGTTGTTTTTCTTGCAATTGGAGTGTCTAACTTGCTTTTGGGCTTGGTTGGGACTTGTTTTGGTGATTTTCAAGTTACCCACTACCTCCATCGCCGTTGCCACCGTTAGAACCACCACTTGTGGTGGCGGGACGACTTCTTTTCGACCCTCTTTGACCCTTTGTGAACCTTAAGAGCTCAATCCCCAGTCCCGTTAAGTTTTTGTGTATTTCGGGGGCTGGGCAGCCATCGTGTGTGGTGGCAGCCGCCCATTGTTACCGTTGAACGACCTGTTTTTTGTGTGTGATTTGTTGGTTATCTGGTCTTAACAGGTACCCTAGGCTCAAGAATCGTATTTCCAATGCCATTGTGCTATTGGATTTTAGAATCCGAGCAAAGACGTCGTGAAGGGTCGTTTCGCGTGGTCACTGTGAGTGGAATTTTAAGTTCAATTACTTATTTGTTTGGTTAGCTTGTTTGTTGTTTGCTAGTTAAGTGGGAACGGATTAGGATTGGAGATCCTGAAAGGTTTGAGGTTATTTTGGGCATTGAGGATATGTGAATTTAACTTGGATTATTAATTTGAGGTGTTGGTTTTATTTGATTGGTGATTTGATTGTTGAGTTGTGGACTTTGTGATTTGAGGTTTAAGTCAGTTTTGTAATTGATTATTACTGATTTTATTGTTAAGGTATTTGATAAGTTTTCACTCATACGAGCTCTAGTGAGCTTACTGGGTTTGTGTTTAAACTCGGTGCATCTTTAGTTGGGTGCAGGGTTTGTTTTGCAGGTTAAGCAAGCTGAGGAGACAGTAGAGAGAAGACGAGGCAGTGAGACCACCAGTGTTTTAGAAACTTTGTTTTACACTTTGGTTTTATGTAAATATTTTTGTGAATTTCAGTTAATTTGAATAAAGGATTTATTGTTCATGGCTCACGGTTTCAGGCAAAGAGTAAAGGTTTCAGTTTTAATATTTTTCATGTGCTAGAGGGTCGGGGCCCATGTCGTGAGACGTGGCGTCTCCACAGGGTGGCCTCGGGGTCAACTTCGGGGCGGTCCTGTCAAAAGCTTACCAGCGTAATCGTAGCAAAGACAAGATTCTGGAATCTACCAGGGAAGATGAGAAAACTCAAGTTTATTGGCAAAATTATTAAATACGTTTCCAGCAACCCTAGATCAAAACGACCACATAAATAAGGCCAATGGGCCAAAACGAACACAAATAAAATAAAGACAAAATTAAATAAAATAGTTCAAAATTTTAAACCCAGTTTTGAGGCCCTAAATGACCTCCAATGCCAAAAAAGCCTATTAGTCATAGCAATTGCTGTGAGTTGCAATTGTCTCACAATTCCCTTCGATTTGATATATAAATTGACCATATTCGAACTTCGAAACCCTTATGAATGAACAGTAAAATTCAGTTTTTGCCTTTTCGTGAGTTTCGGCGCTCCAAGTGCTCTTCGAACCTCACTGCCAATCGTTCTACATCATCATCATGGAGAAGATAGCATTGACCCAAACATAGAATAAACTTGGATCTTTCTCTGACTGGTCTGATTGTTGCTACTACCTTTTTTATTTGATCAAATGTCTAATTAGGCTAGTCTTTTTAGTCCAAATGGAGGTTCTGAGAATCAAACACTACAAGCATTGAGATGGCCTGTACGTAACAACATATATCATGAATCATGAATCATAATACGCTTTTTTTGGTTGAACAATGTTCCTCTGTGGCTGCAAGTTGTTGTTTCATCTTATATATATATTTTAATCTATTGGAACTAAATTTCAATTTGATTTGGCAACATGTGTGCCATCTTAATTAATTTGAAATATCCATCAAATTACCCATTTTAATGCTTCATTAATTTTTTAGATGGAATTATTCTCTTATAATGGAGGTTGTGATGTGATCAAGATTATTTAAAGTATTGTTTCGATTACCATTTTGACTATTGTCTCCATAATTATGAACAATTGGCCACTATCTTGATTCAAAGCCAATCTTGAGGGTAGGCATATTAGACAATCATCTTAGGCTTTTCAATGTTGATGATTGTCATATATACTTAAATACAATTTTTGCTAGCCTCAAATAATGTACATGAAAGATCAATGGCTCCATTTTTATTGTTCATGCATATTGGCCTCTCAAAATATCAAGCCCGTTCTCACTTAATCTCAATTAAAATAGAGAAGGAAATTGAATATCATATTATTTGATTATTATAAGAAGGAAATAAGTATTTAGAAAGGAAGATTATTAATTGATGGTGTGTTTTGGATTATATATATATATATATATATATATATATATCTCTAATTGTTACATCAGTTAATGGACAAAAAGAGGATCTGGAACCCATCCCAAAACGGGCCAAACCCGGTCTATGGGTTTAGGGGATCAAATATTTTCGATCTGCACTTTTCATTCACAGTTTTCAAATTACAATAATGCTATTCTTACCATATTTATATATCACGTTTGTTGTACCATCTTACGTGTCATTATTATACTAGCAGGGTATTTTCTTATTTTTAAGGTTTTTATTTTTTATTTTTTTAGTGTCCAACGTATGAATGTCATGTAGTTTGCCACATAAGATGGTATAAATTATGGTATAAAAATATGATAAGTGTAGCATTGTTGTTCAAATTAGAAGGTTATAGACCTTGCCTTTGTCATTAGCTCAAGTACTCTCTTCTCCTTCCTCATAATTCACGGGCGTAGACTCTCTCTCACTCTCAGTCTCACTCTCACCCCAAATTTCAGGTATGTGATTTAGGGATTCTTGATTTAAGTTTTTGGGTTATTGATTTAGGCTTGTTATTTTTCTTGACAAATATAAAATAGTGAAATAGTTTTCTGTATATTCTTCTCCAACTTTATGAGGTATATATAGTGATACAAACCCTAGACACTCTAGGAGATACAATCCTAATAGACATAAGAAACTAATTACACTTAATTAAACAATTAATTAAATAACTCACACCAACACTCCCCCTCAAGTTGGGGCATACATATTAATTATGCCCAACTTGTCAAGTGAGTTGGAAAATACTATACTAGAAACAGCCTTAGTTAGAATGTCAACTAGTTGGTTTTCAGACTTCACAAATGGGACATCAACAATCTGGTTTTTCAGCTTCTCTTGTATAAAATGTTCATCCACTTCTACATGTTTAATACGATCATTTTGCACTCGATTATGAGCAATGGCAATCGCAGACTTATTATCACAGTACAAGGACATAGCAACTTTAGGCTTATACCCCAAGTCAATCATTAAGTTCCTTATCCACAGTAACTCATATGTACCTTGGGCCATTGCCCTATATTCAGCTTCAGCACTTGAACGGGACACCACTTTTTGTTTTTTACTTCTCCACGTAACAAGATTACCTCCAACAAATGTAAAGTAACCTAAAGTGGAATGCCTCTTTGTATTATCACCAGCCCAATCAGAATCAGTATATCCCTCAATTTTCAGGTGATCATTCTTAGTGAACATGATGTTGTTTCCTGGGGCATTCTTCAGGTATTGCAAGATTCGATCAACAGCATCCATATGCTCTTCACTAGGTGCGTGCATAAACTGACTGACTACAATTACAGCATACGCAATATCAGGTCCAGTATGAGATAGGTAAGTTATCCTGCCTACAAGTTGTTGATATCTCTCTTTGTTGGTAGGAACACCATCCAGACTCTCATGAAGCTTATGATTCTGTTCAATCGGGGTGGCAGCGGGTTTACAAGCAAGCATTCCTGTGTCAGTCAATAGATCTAATACATACTTTCTTTGTGATAGGAATATGCCTTGAGTTGATCTGATGACTTCTATTCTAAGAAAATACTTCAAATCTCCTAGCTCTTTCATCTCAAATTCACTTTACAAATATTTCTTCAAATTACCAATCTCAATATCATCACTTCCAGTTAATATCATATTATCGACATAAATAATCAAAGCAGTTACCTTGTCACCCTTATGCTTTATAAACATTGTGTGATCTAAGTTACTCTGTTTATATCCAAACCTTCTCATTAATAGAGCAAATCTTCCAAACCAAGCTCGGGGAGATTGTTTTAAGGCATACAATACCTTTTTAAATCGGCACACTATTCCATTATTTCCTGAAACACCTGGTGGGAGGTCCATATACACATCTTCCTTCAACTCGCCATGTAGCAAACCATTCTTAACATTATGTTGTAATAGTGGCCAGTCTTGATTAGCAGCCAAGGAAAGTAATACACATACTGCATTAAGTTCCGTAACAGGAGCAAATGTTTCGTTATAGTCTACTCCATATTTCTGACTGTAACCCTTAGCTACCATCTTGCTTTGTACCTCTCCACTAAGCCATCAGCCTCATGTTTTATGGTGAAAATCCACTTGCGTCCTACAGTCTTCTTCCCTGGAGGCAATGGAACCACATCCCATGTTTCATTCTTTTGTAAGGCTCTCATCTCTTCTGACATAGCTTTGGTCCATTTGGCATCTGCTAATGCATCCTGCAACTATCTTGGAATAGATACAGTAGATACTTGACATAGAAACGACTCATATGACTTTGACAATCTGTGGCTTGAAACATGGTTACTAATGGGATATTTGGCTTTAGCATTTAGGTCAGCTTCATATTGTTTCTTTGGTTTACCACGGTTTGGGAGAGCGAGTAAAGCATATGTTGGTTGGTCAAGCTTATGCATGTGATCTAAAACAGGGGGGTTAGACAAAACATCACTAATTTCAGGGATTACCTCATTCAGAGCCTCAGAAGTAGATTTAACGAGTAGTGGAGAGAAAGGGTAGTCAGTTTGAGTAAAGATTTCAGTCAGACCATCTCCGACCGGTTGGTGAGGTTCCCTCGACAGGTCGAGCACGCCTTCGTTGATCACTGTTTCTCTCTAGTCATCTATGACCGGTCGGTGAGAATCCTCCGACTGGTTGGCCACACCGCCCGTAGTCATTATTACTCTTGGGTCGTCTACGATCGGTCGATGAGAATCCTCCGACCGGTCAGGCACTCTAGAACTACTTAGCCACATATGGTGACCCTCTTCAACACCATCATTCTCCCACTAAAGTGGAGAGCCATCTAGAGAAAAATAGGCCAAGTCTTCATGAAAAGTAACATCCATGGTGACATACATCTTCCGAGTAGGAGGATGATAACACCGATAGCCCTTTTGACTGGGTGCATAACCTACAAACACACATTTGAGCGCACACGTATCCAACACAACCAAAAACCTTATGAGTTAGATTTGAAACATAAGGCATATCTTGCACCTTCCTAGTAAGAACTTGAAGAGGCGTCCAAAACCCAAGAATAGTAGAAGGAACCCGGTTGATCACATACATAACAGACAGCAAAGCAACACTCCATAGATATTTAGGAACATTTTTATCTAACAAGAAAGCACGAGTAACCTCCAGAAGGTGACGATTATGGCATTCGGCAACACCATTTTGTTGAGGCGTATAGGGACATGATGTTTGATGAATGATACCATGAGCTTGGAAAAAGATGGCCAGATTGTTGTTAACATATTCACAGCCATTGTCAAAATGGAGCACCTTGATGGTTGTATTAAACTAGGTTCGAATCATAGTACAAAATTGCTAAACAACACCATGCACATCACTTTTTACTTAAGCAAATAAATCCAGGTTATACGAGTACAATCATCAATGAAGGTGACTAACCATTGCATGCCACTAGAAGTAGAGGTTTGAGATGGACCCCACACATCAAAGTGAATCAGAGAAAATGGTAACAACTCTTTATGATCACTTAAAGGGAAAACAGTACGGTGGCTCTTAGCAAAAACACAAGTCTCACAAGTAGAACACTTGAAATCCTTATTGCAAGACTTAAATAAAGAAGGTAAAATATGCCGTAAATAGCCGAAGGACGGATGCCCTAACCTTCGATGCCACAACCAAATCATGCTCTCATTCACTAACTCATGTACACGCACTTGATTAGTAACAATGGTGGAGTCTGAGTCATGAAAGTACCACAAATGCCCTCTCCTAAAACCAGGTCCCATTTCCTCCTGAGTATGAAGGTCCTAAAAATAACAATAATTGGGAAAAAAACTGACAAGAATAGGTAGTCATAAGTTTAGACACAGATAATAAATCATTCACCAAAGAGGGAACCAAGAGAACATTGGACAAAGCGATTTGGGAATTAAGGTGGATTGTGCCGACGCCAGTAACAGGGGCAGTTTGACCATTAGCAATTCTAACAATGTACTTAGAGCAATTTTGAGTTAAGGTAGTAAACTTCCTAAGGTTATTAGTCATATGATCAGTCGCTCAAGTATCAACCACCCATGCATTATCACAAGCTAAAGCAGAAGTATATAAAGCATAGCTAAATTTACCTGGCTCAGTCTCATATGCAAGTGCAATAACATATTTATCACTAGCCATGGGTACTTGTATTTTGTAGGAATAGGACAATAAAAATAAAGCAGGAATACCAATGATTGAAGCACTGTTCATGGTATTATAGCAAAACACTGTTCATCGGTACTGTAGCAAATTACTGTTCACGACGTTGTAGCGAAACACTGTTCACGGCACTTTAGCAAGCACTGTTCACCGGTACTGTAGCAATTACTGTTCACAGCACTATAGTTTTTTTTTTTTTTTTTCTCTCTTCAATGAGGATCAAATTACAATAGCAGAATTTTCTTGCAGTAGGGCACAAACATAGATCTTAGCAATAGTTGAACAAGTTAAGGATTAGAGCATGAGCAGGGGTTGGCAGTTGAGGAGCAATTTAGAGACAAAGTAGTTTGAGCAAAAAATTAATTTTAGGGTTTTGGATCAATTTAGCTCTAATACCATGACAAATATAAAATACTGAAATAATTTTCTGTATATTCTTCTCCAACTTTAGGAGGTATATATAGTGATAAAAACCCTAGACACTCTAGAAGATACAATCCTAATAAACATGGGAAACTAATGACACTTAATTAAACAATTAATTAAATAACTCACGCCAACATTCCCCATTCCTCTTTTCATTAATTTCATTATCCTTGCTGTTATTAGGATGAAATTCACTTTACAGAAATTTCTAAAGCATTGAAATTTTACTTTTTGGGCTAACCTCGTTGGGGATGTCCATATTTTGCACCTCAAGGTGCAAAGTAGCATTGGAGACGTGATTTCGAACTCCACTTGGAGAATGTGAAATGGAAAGGGTTTTGGGAGCTTAGAACTTAATAAGATAACCATTAGGGATGGTAAGATAAGGTTACCTTCACCTCTTTACCCTTGTCTTAATGCCAACTGATCTGCTGCTATTTCCAACTAATCTGCTTTCTACCACTGTAAAATATAAAACTTGTTTTCAATTTCCAATGCTAAAAGGCTAGCTAGTAAGAGCTCAATAATTACTAATACAGATAAAAAAAGATTTTCAATGTTTAAACTTACCTTTGACACCCGCGAAGGTCGATGCCATTTCCAACTGATATGCTATTCATTTGGCTATGCTTTACCTTATTAGGTCATTTGGTGGGTGTAACACCCATTGAGAGAGTACCTCATTTATTCATATCTTAGTGAAGGTGTATCCTTATGGTGGTTGACTACCTTTTCGACTACCTTACTTGGTGATTTTATCTCGGAAGTCTTTAGCGTGTTGCTCACGTGAAGGTACTCTTTCTTATAAATTTCCATAACGGATAAGGTACTTCCCATGTAAAGCTTTACCTTATTAGGTCATTTGGTGGGTGTAACACCCATTGAGAGAGTACCTAATTTATTCATATCTTGGTGAAGTGTATCCTTATGGTGGTTGACTACCTTTTTAGGTGAGTACCTTACTTGATATCTACCTTATAAAGTAGTTCCTTCTTTTATTGGTCTTTTCCTTCGTTAAAGTGTACGTCCTTCATCGTTGTGAGTACCTCCACCTATTATAGGTGTTACCTCCCTTTATGGGTACTACCCGAATTATACTTATGCTTCCTTAATTGCCCGTTGTCCTTTGTGGAAATTATCCATGGTCCCACAATTGCCCCCAAAATGTATAACTTGAAGATTTTTGAAAGTGATGCATTTTAACTAGGACCTTCAAAGCGCCTTGGTTACTTGATAATACGTCTACCTCCTTTACGCTCACGACCAATAAATAGTTCCCATATAAATTTGACAGTGTCGGACCTTACTTTTTTTTTTGCCTTCCGAAGTACCTTATTTATGTGCTACTACATTTTTCGACTCGTGATTTCATTTGTGCGTTGAGTACAATAGGTACATCATATGACCACCTTCCAAGGTGTGATAGGTACTTCCAATCAATGAAGCAAGAGGGTGTTTACCTTTGGCAATCTACATGTGTTGGTCCTTACTTGGGGACGACTTGAGTTCTTAATCTGAAAGAAGCTGCTTAGGACGTTGATGTGCCCAAATACGCTTGAGACCTTGATTTGCCAAAACTTTGGGCAAGACCTTACGATTTTGGCAAGTACCCTAATTTTTGGTGAGTACCACAATATTCAATAAGTACCTTAAAGTTGGGCAAAAGTAGTACCACGATGGCCTTGTGATTTTGACAAGTACCTTAATTTTAGATATAGGTAGTACTGCGATTTAGGCCCAAGGGGTACCACGCAAGCTCCTTCAACTTTGAGGTACTCCACTTAGTTGCCCCCATTCATTTTACGAATCTGAAGTCCAAGAAATAAATTATGTGTAACTTTTGTTATTAAACTAGAGGTCATTCACCATAGGACTTTTGCCTTAATGGTTTGGGACCGATAGTCAAAACTTTGCCCTCGGGTGAGGTACTTAAAAGAGCGTAGACGTCCCAAGTAGACTTACCGCCTTTGGGATGCTCATTTGGTCGAAGGTCCTTGAGTTAGTGAGGCCTATAACCTGCAGGACCATGACCTTTAAAGTGTAGTATGGACTTAAATGCCATGGTACCATGAAATTTGTAGAGTCCAAATAGCCTCTTCTTGCAACACTTTGGTTTACAAGTAAGTGCTAATTGTAACGTTACAACATAATTTTGTCCATAGGTTATGACCAAATGCAATATAGTTAAAGTAAACTATGATACATTGAATTAATTGGTCGAAGCCTATGTTACATTTTGTAGTATGGAGTTGTGACCCATGTTACATTCATGTAGAGTGATGTACCTCTGCCAAATACAGAGCTCACATTACAACTTAATGGTACTAGCCCAGAGAATATGCCCCCAGGCCTTGTGTCATTCTTGGGTGAGGGCCCTTTTTGATATTAGTCTTATCTTCTTCCTTTGTTGTTGTTTTGTAGTTTCATCGTCCATACCACTAAGGTGAGAACCATTACACTGAGGTAAAATCTGCACTACTAAGGTGAGGACCGTTATATTGAGATAAGGTCCGTACCATTAAAATGAAGACCATTTCTAATTGGGAAACTTTTTGAAAGAAATCCTCCATTTTCAATTGATGCGGGGTGGACCAACGTTTCACACGTTTAGGGTGAGGACCCATATTCTTTAATATCGGAGCATATCCATATTTTGTTTTATTTTGGGTCATGTAGGTGAAAGCCATGTTCTAGACTATTTGGAGCGAGAACCCGTATTTTGGTTTGTTTGGGTGAAAACCCGCATAGTACCTTCAGAATTGATGGCGTCACTATCAAGGACCTTTTCTTTTGTGGCAGAGAGGAGCTCCCAAAAACTTCGTTTTGAGTTCCGTATTGATTTTGTGTAGTGGTCCATTCCCTGTTTGCAAATTTAATGAACGTATCCTAGAAAGGTCCTCACATTGTAGAAGAATGCTTGAAGAGGTCCACGTGTAGAGGATGAGTGTTCAATGAGGTGCGCATGCATTAGGCAACGATTTGGAATAGGTCCGCATGCTGAGAGAAAACACTCCAACAAAGTTCCTCAAAACTGGGCGTCATACCAAAGTGATCTTACTTTTTATTTTGAATCTTCCTTAACATCCGCAATTGCACTTTCGCCTTTAGAGAGTTGTTTGACGATGCCCCTACGCGTTTGAGTGTTCATCCTTAGTATGTGGAGGCGGCTGCTATTCCTGAAAATACACTTTTTCTTTCTTTCATAATTAGCTTGTGCACTCTTAGAAAATATGATTTAATAGATAAATTTATATTCAATTTAATATGAAAAGGTTGTTGCACTTATCTGCATATATTTATTGTAGACATGTGATGCTTGTAGTTGTTGAGCATGTGAGATCCTTTCTGTGCTCTAAGTATTTTTTCTTCAGGTTCTCAAAAATACCTTAGCTTTCTCTACTTTGAACCTTGGCATAAGTGCGGACCGTATATCATGTTGCCCCCATTAATCTGTTAAACTCTTCGAGTCTAATAGATTAATAAAAAAAATGATGGACCCTAGGTGGAACAACCCAGATAGGTCCATATGTTCTACGAGAATGCATAGAGAGGTCCGCATTCGGATGGGTCTGCTTGATAATGCCTCTAGCGATGTTAGATGTACCTATGACAAGGACTCCACCTTACAAGGATCTTATCGTGGAGGTTGGAGCATTTTCGCAAAATTAAGTACCATATCACTTTGGGGAAGGTGTCATTTTGACAAGAACAGGACATTACTTATAAGCTGAGGTCCTTCATTGTTTACTTCTTAGGTGAGGACCCAAATTATATTTCATTAGGGTGAAGACCCCAATTATGTTTCATTGGAATAAAGATCCAAATCCTATTTTACTAAGGTGAGAACCCTAGTTGAATGGATAAGACTTTGAGTCTTGCACATAGTACCTTTTGCTTAGTGCCTTTTGCGCTAAAGTGCCTCCGGACCTAAGTACGTACCATGCCTTTGTGGTCCATATACCCCCTTGCTTCCTCCTGATCTTAAGGTAGAGTACTATTCCGCATGTAGTCAAGGATTGGGTCCATCCTAGTTTCTTTAGGCACTCAATTTGAACGGTGCGCCGTAGTTGGAGATTCCTAAGTACTTTAACTTTGTAGGCACTTAAATTTGCATGTACCTGAACTTTATTTTTCACAAGGTTCTCCGTATTTTATGAAATTAACGAACATGTCGCTTTCTTTATTTCTTTTTGGCCTACTATCGTACAACTTTGGGAAGTAGCTTGATCTCTTCTAATTTCTTGGTTCTCCTCCTTAACCGGAAACCTCAGGACCTGCAAGTATGTTGAGGGAAGATGTACGTCCTCTCCTAGTTATTTTTTAAAGGACCTTCACTAACTTAACGTTTGTGAAAGAGAAGGAGGTACTTTAAAGATCTCATGCTGGGTGGTTTTTTTTATACCGTGTCAGACTTCTTGCGAGGCTAATCGGTTTATTTCAAACTAGCATATGAAGACATCAAGATTTTAGTAGTGGAGCGCCTCTTGTAAGCTTTGGTAAGAGCATGGACCATCTTCATTGCGGTACCTCTGGATATCACGGTCATCCTTTTGTTTTCTTAGCAGGGGTCCCTCGCTTCTCATCATCCCATTGAATGTACTTTTCCGCCTGTACCAATGTTTGGGCAAAAGTTAAGGTACCCTTCTTGATCAAGGACCCATATAGCGCGGACACCACCGGTAGCGCACGCCGGAATGCCACAACCGTCATATGATCGTCGTACTTCTCTATTTTTGCCACCTCCGACCTGAAGCGCTTCACGAAGGGACTCGTCCTCCCATTGTTTGACCGTAAAGAGATGGTCCGTATCCTTTGGAATGTCGCGGTAGGCAGAGTAGTGCTTTACAAAGGTGAAGTATAGGTTGACAAAGCTAACAATGGAATTGGGTGGCAAGGCATGGTACCACATGAGGGCGAACCCTTCCAAACTTGAAGGGAACAATTTGTACATCCAAGCATCATTGTCGCCATAAGGTGCCATTAGATTCTGGTACATCCTAATATGGTTCATAGGGTTCGAATCTCCCTTAAATAATTTAAATCTCGGCATGGCAAACCATTCTGGTGGTTGGACTCGAAGTATGTAATTCGTCAGGGGGCACTTATTCATTCGAAGTATCTCATTCTCTAGCTTAGCTTCATGCGGGTCCTTCCATAAGTGGAGTTGTTCCATCCGTTGATTCATCATTCTTTCAACCGCCCTTTGGCTCACATAACTACCCGACCTCCTTGAAGGACCACTTAATGCATGCGATGAGTAGGATTCTGAGTCTTGAGGTGGTGGGCGACGAGAAGGTGGCTGATTGCCCCCGCTTCCTCCCTGACGTAGGGGTTCCTCCCTTCTCATGCTAGGGACTCGCGGCGGTTCCCCACCAATGTGAGGTGCCAAGTTGGGACGTTGAAATCCTCCCTCTAGTAAAATAGGTCCTGTGCTTGGGGAGCGATTCCTACCCCCAGGAGAACTAGTAGGTGTTTGTCAAGGACCGCATGACAAAGCATCAAGGGAACAATGCGCAAGGTCCCCCACCTCTTCTTTTTGCTTCTTTTGTCGCGTGAATTGGGTCCTTCCACCTTCACCCCTTATGGGGCTTCTTCCACACTCCTTGCAGGTTCGACGAGAAGTCCTTCTGTGGGATCGGCGGAGGTCGACCTTCAATGCTTCACTCATCTCTTGCACTTGTCTCCTCAAAGCCTCCATGTCCGCGCGAGTTTGGTCCTCCATGCGGCGGATGGCCACTCAATATTCATTAAGTTGCTGATGACGTGCCCGTTGCCTATCCTCCTCCATGGTATGGACCTCCACGTAATCATTGCCAACACCGACCTGTCGATTCCTAAGGTCCATGATTACAGACACTATAGGATGCCCATTAGTAGTAGCATCCTTGACCACCTCTTCTGCCATAATTTTGGGGAGAAGTGGTCCACAAAAAATTCAAAGAGCAAGGTCCGAAACGAGAAGTTCTTGACTTTACTCTCAATGAAAGCACCAATTGTTGTAACACGAATTCTCCAAAATGCTAGACTTGGAAAATCAATGACCCTGCAAACACGAACGGACCTCCGGGAGGTTAGAGGGCACCGGTGTGGTGCCGGCCAACGGCTCTCCGACGGTCAAGTTAGTAAACAAGATCGATCAATAACTCAAAGCAGTGGGCTTAGAGCTTAGAATTTCTTACCTTCGAATGAGATTGTGAGAGCGTTTATATAGAGGATGAGCTAATCCTCATGGCCTTAGGATTGTAAGTTCATTGAACTTGTAATCACCGGGAAGTATAATCCACATAGGATTGAACTTCTATGCTTGAATCCTTATTTGGGAAGGATTCAAGCTCAGTTTGGGTTATTGGAGAGGTCCAATTGTAGTAGGAGTCTATTTCCTTGCTTTATGTGAAGTTCGCGGAGGTCCTCTACTCCATGTCACATGAAGGTACTCCTTTTTGCAGTGGTTCGTACCGGATGGAGCACCCCTAATGCGAAACTTACCATTGTAGGTCCATAGTTGGGTTATGCGTGAGTGTGAGTCATGAGTGAGAAGATGGATGACAATCAAGAAAAAGTTGTCATATTGCCATGTGTCGCAATATAATTTTCTGAGAGAAGAGATGGACTTTGCATGTTTGGACTTCTTCAATTTCCTTTGGGCTTCTTCAACTTTCTTTATTTTTGGGCCTTTGAGTTTCAACAAAAACCTTCAAAATAAAAATGACTTACTTAAAACTTATACAATTAATTTAAAAATAAAAGAAACCTAATTAAAACTAAACTAAGGTAAAAAATAATTTAACCCACTAATTAAAATAAGAATTAAAATATATTTAAAATAATAAAAAATGCTAAAAAACAAGGACTAGAAAGCATAATTTACAAGTTAAATAAATGTGATAAAATGAGCTCAACACTTAAAACTGCTGTATATGTTTTAAATAGAGTTCCATCTAAAGTTCCCAAAACACCTTTTGAAATTTGGAACGGATGGAAACCAAGTTTAAGACATTTGCATATATGGGGCTATCCTGTAGAAGTGAGAATCTACAATCCACAACTAAAGTAATTGGACCCAAGGACAGTAAGTGGATCTTTTATAGGCTATCCTCCCAATTCTAAGGGATACAGATTTTATTGTCCCTCTCACACACCAATAATTTTTGAAGCTAAAAGTACTAAGTGGGGTGTACTCAATTGAGATTCTAAAGGATTTTAAAATAATTTAAAAATCCATAGAAATCTAGGTGTATTCAAATCAGAATTTTAAAGATTCTATAGAAATCTATGTGTATTCAATTTAAAATTTTAAGAATTCCATTAAAATCTAGGTGTATTCAATATCCATGGATTTTAAAGGATTTCACTTAAGTGGTAGATTTTGATGGATTTTGATGGATTTTAGACATAAAACAAAGGCAACAGGAATTCTAACCTATTCCTCTTGGATTTTGATGGATTCCATGGAATTCCATAAAACTCCATAGAATCCATGAAATCTGCAGGAATTTATAATTCTTTTGAAATCTATTAAAATCCATTAAAATCCAGATTGACTACACCCCCCCTAAATTTCTTGAGGACCTAGAGCTGAGTGGGAGTGAAGTACCTTGTAAAGTAGAATTTGAGGAAATAAGAAAACCCATTGGGTCTTCCTCAAAAGAAGGAGAATTGGTAATTTCTCAAGAAAATCCATTAATAATTCAAGAGGGACCACTTCATATGGAATAAGTTCATGAAGAACCTACTGCCCAAAATTTACAAAACATGAATGAGGAGGTAGGTATCAGGAGGTCTACAAGAATGAAAAGACCAGCATTTTCTAAAGACTACGTTGTATACCTACAAGAGTGATCCAAGCTCAATTTCGCAAGCTATGATAGAAGAAAATTCTAATATATGGTATGATTCCATGAAGGATGAAATGGAATCTATGGCTAAAAATAAAGTCCGGGATTTAGTTCTTTTACCTGATGGAAAATCAACCATTGGTTGTAAGTGGGTCTATAAGACTAAAAGAAATTCATCAAGGAACATTGAACGATATAAAGCTAGACTTGTAGCCAAAGGTTTCACTTAAAAGGAAGGCATTGATTACCATGAAACCTTCTCTCCGGTTTCGAAGAAGCATTCATTTAGAATAATAATGGCTTTGGTAGCTCATTTCGATCTAGAGTTATACCAAATAGATGTGAAAACCGCATTCCTAAATGGGGATCTTCAAGAAGTGGTATATATGAAGCAGTCAGAACGTTTCACAAATGATAAAGAAAGTCATTTAGTTTGCAAATTAAAAAAATCCATATATGGACTTAAGCAAGCCTCCCGCCAATGGTATTTAAAGTTTCATGATGTGGTCATTTCATATGGCTTTATTGAAAACATCGTTGACCAATGCATATATCTTAAGTTTAGTGGGAGTAAATACATTTTCTTAATCCTATATGTGGATGACATTTTGCTTGCAAGTAGTGAATTGTGGTTGTTGCGTGAGACAAAAGATTTTCTTTGCCAAAACTTTGATATGAAGGATATGGGTGAAGCCTCTAATGTCGTTGGCATAAAGATTCACAGAGACCACTTAGAATGCTAAGTTTGTCTCAAAAAACCTATATTGAGAAGATTTTGGAGATATTCAGAATGAAAGATTGTTCTCCTTCTGCAGCACCCATCATTAAAAGGGACAAAACTAGTTCGAGTCAATGCCCATATAATGATTTTGAACAAGAGCAGATGAAAAACATACCTTATGCTTCAGCTGTTGGTAGTATAATGTATGCAGAGGTCTGCACAAGACCTAATATTGCATATACAATTAGAATGTTGGGTAGATACCAAAGTGATCCAGGATTGGAACATTGGAAAGTTGCTAAGAAGGTCTTACGATATTTGCAAGGAACCAAAGATCACAAGCTTACATACAGACACACTGATCATCTAGAAGTGATTGGATATTCATATTCAGACCATGCTGGATGTGTAGAAACAATGAAATTGACTTCAGGATACGTTTTCCTTTTGATTAATGGTGCTGTGTCCTGGAGAAGCATCAAGCAAANCTTAATCCTATATGTGGATGACATTTTGCTTGCAAGTAGTGACTTGGGTTTGCTGCATGAAACAAAAGATTTTCTTAGCCAAAACTTTGATATGAAGGATATGGGTGAAGCCTCTTATGTCATTGGCATAGAGTTTCACAGAGACAGACCACTTAGAATGCTAAGTTTGTCTCAAAAAACCTATATTGAGAAGATTTTGGAGAGATTTAGATGAAAGATTGTTCTCCTTCAGCAGCACCCATTATTAAAGGGGACAAAATCAATTTGGGTCAATGCCCACAAAATGATTTGGAACGAGAGCAAATGAAGAACATACCTTATGCTTCAGCTGTTGGCAGTATAATGTATGCACAGGTCTGCACAAGACTTGATATTGCATATGCAGTTGGAATGTTGGTTAGATACCAAAGTGATCCAGGATTGGAACATTGGAAACCTGCTAAAAAGGTCTTACGATATTTGCAAGGAACCAAAGATCACAAGCTTACATACAAACACACTGATCATCTAGAAGTGATTGGATATTCAGATTCGGACCATGCTGGATGTGTAGACACAATGAAATCTACTTCAGGATACGTTTTCCTTTTGGCTAATGGTGCTGTGTCCTGGAGAAGCATCAAGCAAACTTGGTTGCTTTGTCCACCATGCAGGCAGAGTTTGTTGCTTGCTATGAAGCTACTACACAGGCTTTATGGATGAGGAATTTTATCACAGGAATAAAGGTTGTTGATTCTATTGCACAACCTTTAAAAATTTACTGTGATAATCAGGTTGCTATATTCTTCTCTAAGAATAACAAGTCTAGAAGTCAAAATAGACATATTGACATCAAATATTTGGTTGTCAGACAAAATGTCAACAGAAAGGAAATTTCCATTCAGCATATAAGCACTAAATTAATGCTAGCAGACCCCATGACTAAAGGCTTGCCGGCAAAATTGTACAAAAGTAATGTAGAAAATATGGGACTTATTAACTCGGCTTGTATTTAATTTATTGTTTATAACAAAATTCTTGGAGAATAATGTAACTTTGTTTTGTGCACAATAAAGTTTTAAGTTGATTTATTAAGATTATTAAAGTTTGGACCTTGAATGACTTGTTGGAGTTGTTCGAAAAATTCTAAAGTGCTCTTTTAGGATTTATCTTACATAGTAATACATGGAAGGGAATGTCTCCTATACCATCAGACATAACTGCCATGATTCATGTATTGAGAATTTCTGTCAAAGTAATAAAGTCTGCATTACTAGTTGATTTGGTAGTTTCAGTTCACGGCCATATTATATCTTTCTCACCTGGTAAGGTTGTGTAACTGTGTATTGTGGCTCAAGTGGGAGAATGTTGGGCTCGTCTATTAAATAGTCTCAATGTGACCCACAATTGAGTTCCCTAATTTGTATAAATAAGTCCATATACTGATATTCAGATTATATTTAGTTTAAATATTTGTGTTAAACTAAATAGCAGACAGTTGGGTGAGAAAGAGTCAAACTACACATTTCATTTAGGACTCTAGTAGTGGGAGAGATTAGCTGAGCCATATTCCTTGATGGTAGGAACAGATAAGAGTCAATTAATTTCACGATCGTTCAATGAAGGTCCCTGGACTAGCTTATAAATAAATGAGCTTATTGGTAGCAGAGATGTTGATTTCATAGC
>QANT01007306.1:0-50273 GCA_003254885.1 Purshia tridentata | reverse complement strand
AAGCATTCTTGTTTTACCAAACCAAAAATTAAAATACACTTTCAGCATTATGTCTATTTTAGTTATTATATATAGCCACAGCACTTTTACATCAAAATTTACCAAACATTATACTGCTATTTTAAGATTCACAGCACTTTTAAAAACACAGTTTACTAAACATTTAACTGTTTTACCTCACAGTAGCTTTTTCTCACCACACAGCTACAGTAACTTTTTCTCACCACATATCAATCCCAAACTGACCCTTAACCTCACAATGTGAACCCAAATCGGAATCTAAAATTCAAAAGTCAAAACAAAGGGACGCCGAGGACCAGAGCGCGAAGCAGGCCGTAGGCGTGAAACAAAGGTCAAAGTTTAGCAGCAGAGCAGACCCAGCCCATACACCGATAAAAAAAAAAAGAATAAATATAAAGAATATAAACCAAGACGGCGAGACCTCTTCCCTTGTCCGCGTTTTGCTGAGAGTGGAAACCGAACATAACAGAAGAAAAAGAAAGCCTTCGCCGGCACACGCACGCTGACACACACAGCCGCTCAGGAAAATTGTCACTCTGTCTTGGCCTCATATTCCAGTATCTACTCCGCTTGTCTGTTTTTTCTTCTTTTTTCTCTCTGTCTTCGTTTTCATATAGTCTTTACAGCCATGGCATGTTAATGTTTTGGCATTGTTATGTAGGCATTAAGACAAGGCTGCTCTGCTTCAGTCATAGATAAAGTAATCCGGATGGCTCTTCGTTTCGAGGTAGGCTTTTGAATTCTAGCTAGGCGTGTATGCTTTGGTTTATTTTGGTATTTCTTATTTTGTTTTATAATTAGTAGTTTAAATTGCGTTTTTACGTTATCCTCATACCCCACAGATTGTTTTCTATAAGAGTATGAATGAAAGGTTTACAAGCTCATATTACATTGAGATGATAGTGTCCGTGCTGCTGGTTTTATCTTTAAAAAAAAAAAAAAAATCTGTAAATGGTGAAGAAAGGAAGTAATTTCAATAAGAGATTGTAATGCCGTAATATTTCTGAACTAGCAGCAGCTTCGTGTTTACCTAATTCGCAGTAATGAATTTACCTCGTATAGTTGTACTGTTGAGGGTATTATTATTGTACATACAATATATATATATATATAAATAATAAATTATTCTCTATTTTTTTTTTAAAAGAACATGTTTTTCAGTTGCTTGATCTAATATGAACGACTGAGATGCATAGTAAAAGAAAGGTATCTCTCAATGCATCATAAGTTTATAACCGTTTATATCCGGTGTAATGGCTGAGAGCATGTCCTTATTTATGTATTTTTGTTTGTTTTGTGCTTTGTGGTTTACTGATCTAGGAGCTTGGTCCTCTGTTTTGTAATCAGGTTTTAGGGAGGTTCAATCGTGCTCGGGCTGCTCAACTGACACTCCCTCATTTTGTGTGTCAGACACCTCTTTTCATGCCTGTGGGAACACAAGGTTATTGTTTTAACTACCCTACATTTTGTTAGCAAATAGAAGCCATTCCTCGTAAGTATTGCTCCTTTTCCCTTTACAAGCTAACTAAGTAGAATTAATATACATTACCAGATTGGTTGTTAATTTTTTATTTTATTTTTTCCCTTCAGCTAAGCTTCAATGTTCATACAAATTAAAAAAAAAAAAACCTTTTATCTGTAAAATATCATGTTGATTCTTTCAGAGAACCACGGGCTATGTTGATGTCCTTCAATAACTAGGTATAAATGAGCTAATTGGCTTTTAATTCAATCGATATGTGCTATTTCAACTTAGGCATTGAAGATTATTTCTTTGAGGAACGTTTGAGGGTAGCATTAGGTGCCATGAATAGGTTGTTGGTAGACTGTTAATATACATAAAAATATGTGCATACATGTACATCTTTACTTGCAGATTCGTGCAAGCCAGCACACTCATTTCGCTTCTATTTTATCCAATACATATTATGAACTGATGAATTTTTCCTGGTTCATATAGATGTTCATGTGCATATGTGCAAAAGCATGATGTATAAGTAATCTATGATATAGGATAAGGTTTCCTTGGTTTCAGGAACTATTAAGGGGTTGGCAACTGACCAGCTTGAGGAGATTGGTTGCCAAATAATACTTGGGAATACATATCATTTGGCACTTCGCCCTACCTCTGAGCTTCTTGATGAGTTAGGAGGTCTGCACAAATTTATGAACTGGCCAAGAGCATTGCTTACTGATTCTGGTGGCTTTCAGATGGTTGTTTTCTCAATTTGTTTTGCTCTTAAATTGTTTCAAATCTAGAGATTTGGTTGATGTGCTTAATGCTTGCATATACTGCTATTTTCATATTTTGACTGCACCCCATTTCATGATCTTCCTGTTTGAAATTATTTATGAGCTATGACACACATCCTGATCCATTAATGCTTTGGCTATTTGGTGAATTTTTCGTGTCCTAAATAAATCCCTCCACCTCCCTCCCCCGCTCCATTTTTTTTTCATGTTTATTATCCAGGTGTGCCAATACATAATACATAGCTGTATATATATACATATTATATTTATGCATTTTTACTTGCTATATTGTACTATATGTTAATTTATTTAAGCCTTCCCTCATTTAAGTACACCACATTTGTCCCTCATTGTATAGTGGCCATCAAGGTTTCATGCTTGTCTTTTTCAGAGTTTTTGATAATTCTTTTAAGCTCCAATTGATAAACTCACGTTATTGACTTTGCTGTTTCTTTATGGTTAGTTCCTTAATGCTCTTTTCATGGATTTTGTCTTTTGGTTTAGTAATGTACAAAGTTAAATCTTACAATTTTTTTTGTTAATGTTTTCAGGTATCATTATTGCATTTAGCTGACATCACTGAAAAGGGTGTAACATTTCAGGTAATTTTTATTTTGGCTGAGAAAATTGTAGTTCAGGTGTTGTTGAACCATTTTTTTGTTTGTAGTTCGGCTCTTATTGAGCTATTATTGGTCATTGGATGAAGCTCTTCTTCTATGTTTTACAATCACAAACAAGTTGTCTCCGATATTCTTCTTCCATCAATGAAGTGACAAAAGATTACAGCATCACATTTGATAAAGTTGAAATACAAAAGTAGGAATTTGCATAAGTGCATACCTCTTATTACCTATTGGGGTGAACAAAGTCAGTTTTGTTTGGTGAGAAAGTTATCGTCTCTGAATATTTTTTTGTTTGATTTTATTGGTAAATATCAAAGACTGTACGTGAGTCAAACTGGTGAATGCAATGGTGGACATGGGGAAGGGTGATGCTGGTCGGTGGGCTGTTGTTTCATGTGGTGTACTTGGAGAGAATTGAACTGAACAGCTTAGGGCATGGAGATGCCTCTCTGCTTAACCTAGTGTTTCCTTAGTTATTAATCACTTGACTACAGTTTGTCCAACTTTTCGTTACTGGATGCCCCGGTGTTAAGGGTCTATATGTTATAATAAGCTTCCTGTGTAATTGGGTTTGTAATTCTGGCGTTTTTCCCCTTTGGAAGGTACTTCTAGCACTTGTGAGAAAAAGAGTGAGTGATTGATGGAGAGGGTATAAACAGGTGAATGATAGTCTCAGTATGTGATCATTTTGTGTTGTCCGTGAATACGTTTTGTCTTCATCTTTGATATTCTAGATAGTTGTTTCAAAATTTTGAAATACTGTTGTATATCTAACCTTTGAGAAAATATTTTTCTTATATATTTTCATCTCATGTTGGCAAACATAGGTGGATGATGTCATTTTTTATTTTATACAAAATTGATGCTTTATTTATTGTTAGTGCTATAGTACTTTTTCAATTTGTACTTCACTGATTCCTGCCGTTTTTATAAATATTGATTAATATTGTTATTTTGGGTTTGTCCATAACTGAATTTTCTCCTACATCAGTCACCAGTTGATGGAAAGCCAATGCTCTTAACACCTGAGGAATCAATTCAAATCCAAGTAGGTTCATCTATTTTGTTTCACTTTTGGTAGTCCGGGGGCATTTTTTTATTTATTAATTAGCAAGGTCTTTGACTGGATGTGTTGAGATATCTTCTGAAATTATCTCAATTCTCTTTCTACTTTTCTATGACTTAAAAGCTATATTAGAGTTGCAATCACAAAACGATGTCCTTTTTGTTCAGACAAACTATGTAAAGAGAATTCCCATATTTATAGATAATATAAATGAAATTGAAGATTGTTTCTAATTTTTAAATTGGCTTTTGGAAAATTTCAATTGTGTGACAATAAATGTTATTCTAAGAAGGAAAATATTCATAATAATAGATTTTTGACTTCTTAAAATCTTACAACTTAAAGATCCAAAGGGGGTACAAAGAAAAATATATTACACCTAGTCCAAGAAAAAAAGCACAGAAAAGAAACTGTATGACAGGAACAAAACATACATTTTATACAATCCATACTTCCAGAAAGATAATTTCACAATTGCACCTATAGGAGCGGAGTTTTTTGCAATCTAAAGTATTGCAATCATAGCATAGAGTAAAGCTTTTAAGATTGAGTCCAGTTGAAGCATTGATTTTCTTACCTAGTGCTTCCCTCTATGTTTCCTTATGTACCTTCAATGATCTGTGCAGAACAGAATTGGAGCAGATATTATTATGGCCCTTGATGATGTAGTCAAAACAACCATCACTGGTCCAAGAATTGAGGAGGCCATGTATCGCACTCTACGATGGATAGACAGATGTATAGCAGGTGATCATATATTGTATTGATTGTCACTGATTTTTCTTTTACACATACTTTTAAATAGCATACAGGAAAGGCTAATATAAGTATGTCAACTGAAGATTTAATAAAGCCATGCTGACAATCTGCCATAAGGGCCTGGGCTACCTAAAGAATCTTTCCTTAGGCTTAAAGCTTAGAATACCGTAGGATGCTAATTTTATTTGATTTGGTGAAAGCCCTGTTTTGAAGGTACAATATATTGGTTATTTAGCAAGTTTATTACATATACAATGTCATGAATAGGTGAGTCTCTTATAGTAGATTCATGCTATATGTTGTGTTTACATGTCAACTATCTCATTATGTACATTCATTAAGCTGTTCCTTTTTTTCTTAGATCACCCAGTCATTCATAGTTAGTCCTATAAATTCTTAAGTTGGCATGTACCTTTTTCGTTTAATTAACCCAGCTTCAATGGGAATTTTAATGCTCCCAAGTCACCTACTTAGCATCAGTCTTTATCTGCATTGCTTTTTGTAAGCAGCTCACAGGAGAACAAATGAGCAGAACTTATTTGGTATTGTACAAGGTGGCTTAGATCCTGTACTAAGGTAAATTTTAATTGAAACTGTAATCTTTCTGCTTTCTGTTGATGGTTTTATGCATTTCTTTTATAATTCTTTTCCTTATACTAATGTCACTGCTACAACACACTTTTATGCCATACCATATGGAGAACAGAGATATATGTGTTAGAGGCTTGGTGGATCGGAATTTACCCGGGTATGTGTATGCTTCTTTAATGACTAATTAGTTCTAGCCTTCTAGATTAAACACTTAACACTGTATCTAAAGCTGTAGCACATTAATACTCCATTTCCTAATTTTTGAAGCTAACCTTTAATGATAGTTGGTTTCTTGCAAATTTTTTATAATGCAATAGTAACAATGCATCTTCAATGTAAAATGAACCATAATGCATAATTTAGACAATAACATGGTTCAAAAGTACCATATGCTTTTCACACTTAAAATTTTTATCATCACATTTGTCTCTAAGAATACTTATTTCAAGTTGCCCTTAAAAAAAAAAAAAAAATTTTAATAGATGAGACAATACTATCAATGCTTCATTTTGGTCAATAGCGTACTTCAAGTTTGAAGAAAAGCGTTTAAAATTCNTTTTTTTTTTTTTTTTTCTGACGGGCTAAAGTAAACTTTCCTCTATCTTTAACAAACATGTCTACTTTCTTGTCTATCATTTTATCCAGTTCAGTTAAATTTCCTTTGTATGGTTCAAGATTGAACTCACATGTCACCGTGTAACACTATACATGCCCTTAGGTTTGAAATTGGTGTTGTTAATTACTAATCAAGGAGCTCAACACTGTTTACTTGCGTAACAGCTATGCCATTGGTGGTCTTGCTGGCGGTGAAAGTAAGGATTCATTTTGGCGTGTTGTTGCTCAGTGCACTGCTGCATTGCCCGAGGACAAACCACGATATGTTATGGTGCTAGAGACTTATCATTTCAACGGATGTCCTTTAGAGCTTCTTCTTTTTTTTTTTTACTTTAAGTCATGATATTTTCTTGCACTTCTTTTCAGGGTGTTGGTTATCCACTGGATATTGTAGTTTGCAGTGCTTTAGGTGCTGACATGTATGACTGTGTTTATCCTACACGTACTGCTCGCTTTGGTACAGCTCTTGTACCTGAGGTGATGACTTCTTCAATATGATCTACACTTTTACTTCTTTATTGATTTCTATTTTAGCTAATCTAGGATTAAGTAGCTAATCTCAAACCATTACATCTAGGATTAAAACACTCAAAGGGTTACTTATTTATTTTAACTACTTACAAGAGCCCCTGTATGTGTATGTATGTATTTATCATTTCTGTTTGTGTACTAAAGATTTTAATGTGAATGGTTTATATACATAGGCATTAGACACACATGTAACGGCTAAATTTTTTGGCACAGCCACAGAGTTACTGGTTAGCCCATTTCAAAAGAGTGTTTGTTGTCTAGTTATCACTCGAAAGAGTAATAAATTTGACCTCACCGTTTCTTGCATCAATTCCTACATTGGAATACTTGACTAGTAAACATGGGATTGCTGATGGAACCTCATGTCCTTGTTTGATATTGAAGCAGGTTGCTGCCTCGGTTAACTTTTTCTTGTCTATGTGTATTCCGCATGCATTGGCCATCACAGTTTCTTGTGTAGCAGCCCTTTTATTTTTTCATTTGGGTGGGGGGAATGATTTCTTTAACAGATATAAATTTCTATTTTGCTTGGGGCAGTTGCTTGTTATTCTTCGGCTACAGTTAACTGTCCTCGTTAAACATGTTGACATACGATTGTTTGCTTCTGTCAATAGCCTCTTTCTTTTTAAATCTTGTTATGTTTAAATATTTCTTTCAGGGAGTGCTGAAACTCAAACACAAAGCAATGGCTGATGATACCCGCCCAGTTGATCCTACATGTGCTTGTATGGTATGCATGAATGGACTAATCTTTAGCTTGAAATATGAATGCATAAGTTGATGTCGGGATCTATATAGCTGCTTCATTCTATTTCTTCAAATGTAGGTATGCAAAAATTATACTAGAGCTTACATTCATTGCCTAGTTACAAAAGATGCTATGGGATCTCAGCTTCTGTCATATCACAATTTGTATTACATGATGAAGGTTCTGATACAAAAAAATTTCGTATTATGTTTGTCCTATAATCGTTTCCTATATATATATAGCTAAAACTCTCTTTTTTTCAAGTACAGTTAAGTAGGGATCTACACTCCTCAATAATCCAGGGACGATTTCCAGAGTATGTTTGCCTCTGCTTTACCATTCTCAACCTTAGTCCTTTATTTTTTGTGCGATATACATGCCATCATTATTTTCATATGGTCACTATCAGAAAAAATCATTCTGTTCTGTGTGGAATGTAGAAGTTTAATGAAATTATTCACCCAGCAACATCTTAGTATGGCTAGCTATTGTGACTTTATCCTGTTGAATATGCTTTTGAACTGAATTTCTCACTTGTTCTGGTTATCACTAACACATCATTTTTGTTGATCTTTTTGTAGGTTTGTATGCGATTTTCTGCAAAAATTGGTATTTCCCTTCAGAGCTGGCCCTTCTTTTGCTATCTCTTTCTGTGTCTGAAGTTCTATTATAGCTATATGGACTCTCTCTCTATATATATAAATGGTTGTGGTTGTTAAGTTGGGGTAGACTGCAATCTAAATAAATCTATATCCACAGTGCTCCCTACTTAACACAACGCAATATTCATATTCATATGATTTTTTCTTAAAGAAACATATATTTATTAACTCAAAAGATGTGCACAAGCACGTGGTAAGGAATCCAGCGCCTTGTAAGAAAAAATCAGTAAACAGCATAACACTCTAGCCTATTACAAAGACACCAAGACACCAAAGCTACCAGATTCACAGAAAACATATCAACAAACATTACTGCACCACTGCCAGCCAATCCAGCATAATATTTGAAAACAAAGTCTCTCTAAAATCTGCAATGGCTGAAGCCCACAAGGCTGACCAGAATCTGACTCGATCCCAGTGTTCATTCACCCCAACCCCATTATAATACCCAGAAACTCTTCTCTTACTAAATATTCATATGACTTGACTTTACAGGAAAAGTTGAAAACTATATATTGAGAGAACCAATTTGAGAATTATTGGACTCTTGTCTTCTGCCACGTCGTGTATAAAAAAGGTTTAGCTATTGGTAGAACTGTGAATTTGACTCCCATCATAAATTAGTAAGATATATTTTCCACAAGTTGCCAAGATTACTGCCACTATATTCATACTGTACACACTTTTAAGTTCTTAACCCAAATCACTATTCTTATGAATGATTTTAAAGTAGAAAACTGTATAATGAACGAACCATTTTAAGAATCATTAGTCTCTTCTAGTTTTATGCCATGTCATTAGGATAAAAAGGTTTGGCTATTGGTAACACTATCAAATTCGATTCCATCGTAAAGGTTTGGCTATTTTGTGAAAGTGCCTTAAATGATCTCCACCATTTCGTTTTTGGTTACCGTTTGCTTAGAGTGCCCCTTTTTAATGTTTTAAGGAACCTCTTGGTGCACTATCTACCACATAGCTTTGAACTGTTTTACACCCGTATTTTCTTGTAGTTTCCTGAAGGTAATGTCCCTGAATGGGTTTGCAATGCCATGGAGGTTGCTGGAATTGATATCTCTTCCTCCTGTGCTCCATTTTCTTAATCCCAAGATTGGACTTACGAATGTACACCCAAAATAGGTAGGCTTATACAAATTTGGACACAAGAGAGGTGACACTGAAGAAATGTAGACAAGGTGAGGGCAGCATAAATTTTGCAACCTAGAAATTATAGGATGATATTCTCCTTGAATTTTGTATTTTAGAAATTGTAGGATGATCTTCTCCTTGAATTTTGTACCCTAGAAATTATAGGATGATCTTCTTCGTGAATTTTGTATCTTTTGATTGATGAAACACATTGCAGCTAAAAAGTTGCAATGGTTTGACTGTTGGGAATTTTCTTTTAAATAGGATCTAACAAAGATTATCTTTCTATTCTGTTCCCTGTATTTTCACTGGTTGTAAGTTCAACATTATGAAATCAAATGCAGTTAACAATTTACCATAGCTTATATTGGGAAATTTGAAATATATCTTTCATGTACTCTTATTACATATAGACTCAGGTGGATCCTGCTCATAAATAAATTTTTTGACAAATTCATCTGACATATCATGACGTATAGTATATACCTTTGTTTATTCCTGTCAGTTTATTCCATTTATTCATAGTTGAAATCAACAGTGAATCCTTAAGGTTACAGTTCAAAAATTGTGGATGGGAAAATATTGATTCATATGAGGTAAAACCCATAATTTGTAATGCAAGTATATGGGAAAATTTTTGATGTGCTAAAAACTCAGGTACAACTGAGATGGATAAAACCATATATGATAATAAGAATATGCTTTCTTATGCTGGGACAGGCAAACCAGTGGCAGCTGAGTTGTTTGGGTTTATGAGAAATGAAAAGCTTTTACATATATGCCTTGTGCAACATGTGGTCAGACTTTCAAATCAGCTTTTGGACACCCATATCTCTAAGTAATCAGCAGAGAAAAAAGGTATAAAAACTTTTGAATCCTACCCTACCTTTGTCATCCAGCCAATGTTTTTACACCCTCCCTATGATTAGGTAGGAGTGCAAAACATATCTATGAATATCCTATTCTCTTTTCATTTCAACATATTCGGCTATGCTTTTGGAAACAAAACAAAGGAGAGAGCACAAAAATTAAAAATTAAAGCTGACTTCACTCTAGGGTCCATGTTCCTCTTTCACTCTATTAATTAATTTGCATTGTTGCGTTTTTTCAACAGAACCCCCTTTAGAGTATTGGGATCTAAGCATGTAAAGGACTACCCCTAGTTTGAAGGGGTCAAAGTCGATCGAATTACTCCACCTTGATCGACCTCAAGATCCATGGTCGAATTCGAATCTAGGGTTGGATTTGACCCTAGTCCAATGGGTTCTAATTCGACCCTAGTTGAGCTCAAGATTCACACAAATGTGTAGAAGTTGACATGTACGTATTGGATTATACTCCAAGTGCCCTTAACCTAAGGACCTTGCTCAATATTCACACAAAAAAGTTGAAGTTAGGCATGTGTTGAATTATAGTCCAAAGGCCCTTAATTTGAAGTCACACATACAAATCCCACAAGTAATCTATCTCTTCTTGGCATGCGATTGCAACTCCAACCTTGCAAGGCAACCTAGAGTCCTTAAACTAAAAAAGTGAGGTCTATGGTTGTAGCTGAAGAAAACAAACCTACCAATTCTCCTGCAGCCACCTAATCCCACTGAATGTGCCCATAAACTTTAGTTCAAGTGGGATGAATTAAGGTAGTTCCTAAGTTGGAATCTCCTTATAACCAAACAAAAAAGAAAAGAAAAAAAGAGAGTAAATGAGCTTCAATCTTCTATAAAATTATAAATAAGTGCCTCCAGGCCAAAGCATAAGAAAACTGTTTGAGAAAACTCAGCATTTATTCATCCTTCTAGTTCTAACTTAATCATAGCTCAATGGTTTTATTTGATAGTAAACTTTTTCCATGACATGCTAACAGATCAAATGGCTCAAAAAAACTATATCTTACAAATCGAAATGGGTAAACTCGTCAATTCAACTGTGACAAAAGCATCTGCACCATACACACATCCGCATTTAGGCAAAATCCATTTTTGCTTGCAATTTTTGACATGGCTTGATATTCTTGATGGGATTTGAGTTTTGACTACAAATACCATTACTGAGTTAAAGTAAATAGACATATACCAACATAAACTTTTTTTCTTTTTGAGTTTCCATCAGCAACAAAGTTCAGCTCCCAATGGATATATTTAACAGAACAATTTTCTTATGAGAAACATTCAAATTTTCTTCTCAGCATAAATGGATAGATCTAATTCTGTGATCCAAAACCTCACCAGGGACGGTCCCTAAATAGGGACAGGCCTCTTACAAACTCCACACCATCGTTTTTGGAACAATTCTTGGACTCCTCATCAGTAAGGATAAACTTTCTCCCCACTCACTGTTAAAGTCTGACATGATTGATCAAAGTGGTAGGACCTATCAATTTAAATTTTCATTTATGATAGTTATTTAATGCTGTGAAAGTGATTTAAATTGAATTAACTGAAAAAGAAAATGTTGTAGTAAAAGTTCATTTTATATCAAACTCATAACCATTTTTAATTTTAACCCAAAATCAATTAGTGATGGATGAAGAGATTATGCAAGGTTATCATTTTTAATGTGAAATGATACTCTATATTCTCATATGTCTCCGCATGTGTGGCTACTCAGCTTACCACGTAGGTGAACTTGTTCTGATACCATACTAGAAACCAAGCATTTTAACTCAAATTAATTGACAATGGATGAAGAGACCCAATACCTTATAAACCACTACATAAGACTATAAATTTCCAATATTAAAGAACACTCCATATTCTCACACTCAAAATGTCCACTTTGCTTACAAAGAACAATGAATTCTTATTCAATGTATGAATAAAATATAAGACTGTTTGGGAGCCAAATATTATTCTAAATTGTTATGCTTACAAAAACCATAGATCGATGACCTCACGTCCACTGCTTTCAAAGTTAAAAGGGACTCTTTTTGCAGGGAGTAAAATACTAAAATGGTTGAATTTAGCCTCTGCTTAAACCAAGGAAAATGTTACAAAGTGCACCCAACGTCTTAATTCAAACACCGTGATGCAGCATCCTTCCTTAATTTAAAAAAGAGAAAAAGAAAAAAAGAAATGGGAGTCAAATCAGAGCATTCACATCAGTTAATGCATACATATTGTAACAGGCTGTAATAAGCAAAGCAATCAAGCAGTGTAAGAGTTCCTGTTCCACTGTAGCTGTACATATTGATTATATAATGATTAACTAGGAGAAAGGCTTTTGTTTATGGGGTATACTTTTGAAGGGTATGTTTTGGAGGAACCAAGAAAGGCAAGGCAAGGGAAACCTCTGGCAGTGTAGCTGCTCCAAACCATAGTCTCACAAAAAGGAAAGGCAAGGGAGCCCAAAGCTGACCAGGAAAGCATGGTCTGACAACATTTCCCATTTGGGTAATCTTTTTAATTCCAGCCAAAAAATATATGCTTTGAACCCTCCTTGAGCTGTAGAAAGCAGACACAGATTTGAATTTTGAAACCAAATCAATAAAGGGTCTTGGAGCATCTGCTTACTAGGTTGTTGTTCTTTTGAATTATGAAGAGGTTCAGCAGTTCAGATGCTTTGGGTGCTTTGATCTCCAATTTCCCACTAAAAGGTAAAAAACCAAACTGACAAAACACCTTGTTGTTCAGGCATGTTGATGTGATTGAATTTTCCAACAGACCCTGTAAAAAATTATCCATAAATTGCTTAGATAAATCTTTTGTAACTCTCTCTCTCTCAATGTTTTGATACTCAAATTTCTTTCACTACTTGTTAATGCAGAGGAGGAGAAGCATGCAAAGGACAAGTTTGGTTATAGCAAGGAATTTCAGGCAATGTTGGATTCTTTAGACCAAGAAGACTGTGGGGAAGAAATCTCTGGGAAGAAAAGGCGCTTGAGGTCAGAGCAAGTCAAGGCCTTGGAGAGAAACTTTGAGGTTGAGAACAAGCTAGAACCAGAGAGGAAGACCAAATTGGCTGAGGAATTAGGCCTGCAACCAAGACAAGTAGCCATTTGGTTCCAAAACCGCCGAGCCCGTTCTAAGACTAAGCAATTGGAGAGGGACTACAGCCTCCTTAAAGCTGACTATGATGCTTTAAAGCTCAACTATGGCAATCTTGATAAACAGAATAAAGGTCTGGCTGAAAAGGTATGTGTATATTAGTGAAAGACCATTTTGAATTTGTGATTGCTCCATGAATATGGACCATTTTTGAGTCTCTGTAATTGGTTTTTTTTTATTTTTTTTTATTGGTAACATTGCAGCTAAGACAGCTAAAAGCAAAGTTGTGCAGAGAGAGTGCAGAGAGCAATGGCTCTGTCAAAGAAGAATCATCAATTTCAATGTACAAGAGCAGTGTTTTGGAGCAGTGTGGAAACCGAGATTTCAGTGACAGTGGTGACAAGAACTTGAAATCCAAAGATAGGTCATCTGATAGTGATTCAAATGGAGTTATGAAGGAAGAAGAGAGCAATGGCAACAATTCTTCTCAGGGCTATAATGGTCAGTCATTGATGAATTGGTTTCAATTATCAGACTCTAGATCAGTAGCAGGCAAAGGGCATCAAACCCAGTTTGTGAGGATGGAGGAGCAGAGTTTGTTTACCACGGACGAGTCCTACAATTTCTTTTCAGTTGATCAAGCTCCCACTCTTCATTGGTACTCTGCAGAGCAGTAAAAACCAGTTGGTTTTTTGGGTTTGAACCATTTAATAAGATTGCATGATCTCAATGAATTTTGTAATGTAGATCCTAAGAGTGTCAAATTTAAGCTTTATTGGCCCCAGCACAATATTAGTTTCCAGAGTTCCACAAAGGTAGAAAGAACATGTTGCTGGTTAATTTTAGAAATCATAGCATTAAACTTTAACTGCAACTGCTAAGAAAGGCTAAAAGTTCTTCACCGGAATTTCCAACTGTCACAAACTATGTGCAATATGACAAAAGGTCGTACATGACACACATTTAGTTGCCATTTTCATACGCTTCTGCAGCTCACAAGCTCTAAGATTTGACAAGGGCTTGCAAACATTTAAGCAACAGCACCGAAGTTAGCATGTAGATACCTCCTCTCCGACAACCATCTTATTACACCAAAGGAAAAAAAATGGTAGCTATAGGATTTGACTAGGCCTCCTTAAAAAATGTTTTCTCTAAGCTGAAATTTGGATTTACTGACAAACACATTTGTAACCCTTAAATTTTTATGGGTTATCGTAAAGCATAGATATTTTGAATATACTTCAAACAAACTCTTTAATTTAATCTTTAAATTTTGATAGATTCACTTTTATTACTAGAATTTAGATTTTTTCACCGTTCAATTCATTTTTAATTCATATAGAATACTTACTATAAATACATTTTTTTAACCTTTAAATTTTGATGGATTCACTTCCTTAAAATTAGAGTATAAGTCTTTTTTGACTTAGATATAGTTGATAGCATAATCGAACTCTTTAAACCTAACTTAATACTCTAGATCTTTCTGACACATGGTGGGATTCAGAGGGTATCAATATCCAATGGTCCAGTTTTCAATCTCTTTTTTCTTTCTCTGATCTCTGATAGGGGTGCCTATCAACCCATGTGGTTGGTGAAAAAGTATATCCTGATCAATAACTAACACATTGAATTGCAAGACTGCAGCAAGCAGCAGAAAGACCCTCCCTTCTACAAATGGTGGTACCACTTCCTAAAGAGAAGAGGGGACTACTCACTCTTCACTCTTCAGTTTTCACAACATGGACAAACCAAACCAATGCCCCCAAGTTTAATTGTCCTTGACTGCAATCTAAAAGTTAAGAGTAACGTTAGGGACAGTAGGTCCCACCTCTATTAGCTAGCATGATTGAAAAGCTAATTGCCCTTGTTTAATTTGCAAACCTCACTTTGATTTCCTGGCCCACAAATTTAGTCTCACACATCACTCACGAACTTACATGAAAGAATAAGAAGCACCAGTTGTACAAAACAAAGTCCAAAGCAATTGAGCGCACATGCTCCAATTTACGAAAGCTAGCTCTAAATGTAGAGAATTCATTGAATGGTAGATTTCATATTTAGAGAGTAGGTTTAATTGTTTCAAAACTCATGGAGGTGGAGAAGACACAGGTCCTTTTCCCACTTTTTCTTCTTGTTCACTTTAGGTGGTAAAGAGACAGACCACAAAAGCTGCTGCGTCGAATCTCAGCTCCTCCTCCTCCTCTTCTATGTCTTGCTCATGTCAGAAGTGGGTCCTCTGCGTCACCCATGTTTGACTGTTAATGCCCTATGGAATCTAGCTAGCTTTCCTTTTCTTTCCATGGCAGTATGTGAGAGTGTGTGTGTATGGTGGGAAACTCTATAAAACCCTACCTTCATTTCTGTGCAGCTCTGTCCTGCAATACAAAAAAAAAGGGTCCCATGCAGTAAACACAAACATTTTAGCTTCTTAAACACAATCTAATGGAACATCAAATGCGATTTGCATGATTAATAATCCCTTTAGAAAACTTGCATTTAGAGCCATACTGTATGAATAGAATTTGTAAATGAATATTAGACAAACTGGGTAAACGCTGATGCCAAGCTTCTGTCTTGGTGGAAAAAACCTTGACAATGCTTTTGGTCTCAAAGGAGAGCTAGCCTAAAAGCAGATGAGTGGTGTCAACGTCTTGGACCAACTCAGTGTTCTTTGGTACCTTTGGATGATACTGAAATTATGAAGTCTCGCACTCTCATCTGGGCAAATATGGCTGTTCAAAGTGTCCTTATGCAGGTGTTGATCGATCGATATTGAAATTACGAACTATATTGGGAGGATTGCTGATGTTCACGAAATTTTAACATGAGAATTTTTAAAACTATTTTATCCCCATGTATCTTTTTCTCCTTGATCTCCTCACCATTTCGGCTAGGGACATGGACCAACATAAATTAGGTACAAAGTAAGCCAACCCAATATACAATTCTCTACATTCCACCATTTTAGATTACTCTGTTCAGTAATTTGTCACCTTAGTTTAGTTAATATCATTCAACTTTCAAAAGAACCCCAGTGGTTTGGGTAAAAATAAGGGCCTTTTGCTATTGGGGTTGGAACTTGGAAGAGATAAATCTTTTAACAGAGATTCGTACGTAGAGTTGGGGAATGTGAATCATGTGACCTTTGAGTAGAAAAACTAGAAGTTAGTGAGTTGATGTTGACCAAACAACATACGTCCCCATCAAGATAAGCATGGTGGTCTCGGATATATATATAATTATGCATGCATGATTTAACTTTATGAGAGATATTAGGAGCAAAACAAGCCATGTGTTGTCATCAAGCTAGATCGAGTTACAGTAAGGCTCAAATACATATATATATCTCATTGATTCTTCTGCAATGGTGTAGTACGTGGTCCTCTGGAAGTGTTGCACTGTTGCTCAAGAACGTACAGTACGTGTTGCTTGCCACCTGATTCACAGCCACTACTGTCTGGGTGAAAGTGCCCATATTTGAGATGAAAAATCAGTAAAATTATGGTAAAAACAATTTATTTATTTTAATTTTCGATAAATATAAACTTTTTAAAAATTAATTGAATGGACAAAAAGAAAAGGGTACGTTACAGTTAAAATAGATGAATGATAAGTAAGTCTAAATAAAAGAACATGCACTAAATAATTTAGTTATATAAAACCAATTAAACAAGTTAAACAACTCATGAATCCACTTCTAAGTGTTGGAATGAATTTTTATTGGAATCATTCGAATGCCTAAGCAGCACCAATGCTTGAACCCTTAATACTCTAGTGTTCGAACACTTCATGCCAGCGTTGGAATATCAACCTACGCCACTATTGATCAGTAGCATCTGATTGCATGTACAACAGTTATATATGTGAATGCTTTGTTACTCTGCGCATGTTAATACACTGATACATACAAATCTAAGAAACGAAGGATATCAAAACGAAAGTAATCCCTTTTTTTTTTTTTTTCGGCCAGGCAAAACGAAAGTAATCTTAAATATTTAATAGAAATAATACGTGTGAACAGTAAATTGTGAATCTATCACTACTCTAAGGGCCCATTTAGTTCAAGTTTTAGAGGCTTAGGAATGGGAAATCAATTACATTCCTATGTTTGGCAAGTACATGGAAGGGAAACCATTTCCTGGTCCAAGGGAAATCATTTCCCTTATTAGGGGAAAAATGAAACTCTTGCTGGAGCTTGGGTTTTCGTTTCCCTCCTCTTGGGAAAGCATTTATTGCTTATTACATTTACTAAACTAACCTTAATATTTTATTAAATTAATTAAAATAAATATTTCTTTTGTTAATAAATAAGGGTATAATTGAAAAATTACATCAATTTCCTTTTATTTTCATGCATAAACCAAACAATGGAATGGAAATAAAAAGAGAATTAATGGTTTACTTTGCCAATATTACCAAACAGGGGAATGCAATCTTACATTCCATTTCCCTTGGAAAAGGAATAGGAATTGATTTCCTAGGAAATCAATTCCACGAACCAAACGAGCCATAAATTATGAAAGCGATAAATAAAGTAATAAATCTAATTACCTGCAAAAAATAAATAAAACGATAAACATAATTTACCTGCCAAAAAAAATAATCTAAACTAACAGTGTTCAAATTAAAGGTTACTCATATTAATACTAAGAAATCTGAAGAAAAACCAAATGTTATGAACACTAAATCCTTTAGGATAAACATGAGATTTCATAAAAAACAATCTATAAACTATTGGAAAGAAAATTAAAATCCTATGTTCATGAGATTAACCTCAATCCTTTATGAACAATCTATTAAAAAAGAGAAAAACTAAATCATAATAATTAAAAAGCTTGAAAGACTTGAATGATATTTGGTGTGGTTTTTGTTGATTGATTCTTGATTATGAGATTCACATCCTACATGGGCTTTTCCAATAGCTTGTATTTATAGGGTTTAAAGATGACCCTATTGAGTTGGGCCATTACTTGGCCTCAAATAAAACTCTTAGTCAATTTCAAGAATTTGATGGGATAAGATCATTATCTTTTATCAACTTGGTCTCTAAAAATATCCAAACTCTTCCTATGGTGGGCTTGGAGTAGGCTTGGGCTTGAAGATAAAATCATTGGCATTAATTTATGGAAATCTTTCATTAATACAATTTTGGCAATTAATATGATTCTCTCAAATCATTCCCTATTTGCCTCGAATTCTGAACTTAAGTGAACTCTTGCCTTATGAAAGAATGAATGAATATAGAAGTCCACAATTAAGTTGTCAACTATGGCTCATCGTTCTTGGGCATTGAATTGACTTCCAATGGTTTTGAATTACCTTTAAAGACCGTGACCGAAGTCTTCTTGCCAACATAGGCTACTTAGTTCCCTGTTTAGTTGGAATAGCTTAGCCACAATCAAGTTTGACTACGGCAATCAATTAGGTGAGGTTGTTATACGTATATGGTCATCCATGTGATCAATGACCTTAAGAACATTCAACCTAAACATTAATTTACTTTTTAATTTGGTTGAAATAGAAATCGTTCTAAATTAGAATCAAGATAATGATACAAATTATCTCAAAGCCCAATCTTTAGTTTTACTTAATCGTCATGCTATGGTCTAAATTTAGTTGCGGTCTGAGTACTAGATTTCAGAGAGTTATTTATTTTTCTATCAAATAGTAGGATTTTTACATGTCATATGATCATATCAGCAGTTATTTATTTAAAGTATATAATTATAATTAACTCTTCCAATGCCAAACCCCGAACTAAAACCCCAATCTCACTGTCTAATATCTATCTCACGTCCTAAAACCCCGAGTCAGAAACACTCCCAGCTCCTCACTCTCACCCAGCCTCTCTCGCATCAGCTCTGTCATCTCTGTCTCTCACGTCTCTCGGACCGAATCAAAACGTATGTGTCTTATCTCTCATCTCATTCTCTCATCTCTGTCTCTCATCTATGAATTTGGAATTTAGGGTTTCGATTTGGGGGTTAATTTTGTGCAATTTGAACTGATTTAGTGATTTAAGGAATTGATTTGAACTGATTGTGATTTAAGGAACTGATTTTGATCAGGTTTAATTTTCTGTCTTGCTGCCTCTCTCGCGAGCTCACCGAAAACTGGGAAAGAACACCGGACCGGACCGGAGGGAACTTCCGGCGCGGCGCACAGTGTCAGGAGTGAACCGGGCCGCGCCCACCCCTTCAATTTGTTGTGAGAAAAAGGGAAGAAAATGGCATTGGGACTAATAATGGGGTTAGGAAGGGCATTTCGTCGAAAGCGAACGTCATCGCTTGACATTCTTTCGTCGAAACGAGCCCCAAGGGATTACTACAAGGGGAAGAATTGCAAGCCCACTGGTTTCCATACCCGAAAAGGTTTGCCCCATTTCCATTTGGACAATTTGACACAATTTGACAATGTGCTCATAAAATTTGTAAGGGTAAGAATTACTTCTTGACATGTTTCCAAAATTGCCCTAAAATTTTGCAGGTGGGTATGTTGTGGTGCATGAGAAATTACCTAACTACGTAGTCCCTGATTTAACTGACTTCAAGGTTTGATATTTCTGTTTTTCCCTTTTCCTCCTTTTTTTTGTTTTTGTTGTTGTTGTTATATTTACCATAATCATAGATAATTTTAAATTAGACCTTCCCAATTGTTTAATGGATGCACTCTGCATCAACTGTTGTTTATTTCAATAAATATATTTAACTCTTAACTCAGCGAAATACTCCTCACTTTTATAAGTGCATACATGTAGTTCTAAATCACTTTTTCTCTTCTTGCCTGCAGCTCAAACCATATGTATCTCAGTGCCCTGTCAAGACTACTGAATCTGCTGACTCAATTAAATAAGCAAACTGAGTGACAAGTAGTTAAATCTTTTCCTTTAATGTTGTGTTGCGAATTAAGCTATTGATGTTCATATTTTTTTGAGTTGGGGTGTAAGACTGTTTGGAGGTCATGTTCTTGCTTGACAGGTTTATGCCTTGGTCAGTTTCAAGTAATAACCATTTCTTCTAGGTTTAAGCATTGCTTTATATTGGCCCAATTCTATTTGGAAACTGGTGATTTTATTATCAAAGACATAACAGTCAGATGAGTTCTGATAGACCCTGAATCAAATCTCAAAGTTTTTCATTTGTTCATTTCTAGGTCCATTTAGAACCTCATTCATTTGGAAAAGTAGATATATAGAACTCACATGTCACATCATTCCGTAAGTAAAATTTGAGAGTGATTTTTGGATATTCTCAAAACTCAAGGACTACTAAAGTTATGGTGGAGCTGCTGTTTAACAATTTATGCCTGTTATCCCTGGACATATTGCCCCTCTGAGATTTTGTGCTTGAATCCATAATGCTCGGTGTTTCGACGAAAAATATAAATTTTAAAGTATATTTCAAAAAACAATTTCTGCTTTCTGGGGGGTATGAAAAAGTCTCTTTGAATGTTTTCTTATTCTTTTCTTGGGAAAAAGTTTTCTGGCCAGGGATGCTATGCTTATTCAGTTCAATGCCCTGTTGAGTTATGGATCAAACTATACTTAATTGGTTGGCCAGGGATGCTATGCTTATTCAGTTCAATGCCTGTTGAGTTATGGATCAAACTATACTTAATTGGGCATGCAGGTTTGCACCAAGGCCGCAACACAAGTTAAAGGGCTAAACCCCCTTCTATATTACAATTTACTTTTGATCGATCAAGTAAGTTCAACCATAACAATATATTTATTTATAATTTTGCTAAACATTTAAAAAAAGAAAATTATCCACCATTCCACCAAACCATTAATACCACACCACACTAAAGCACCCAAAAAAAAAACAAAAAAATTACTGGGCAAAAAAAAAAAAAAAGGAAATCCCTAAAATATTTTGAAATATCTCTAAAATAAGAGACCGAGAAGGCATGATACAAAACCAAAAGTGGTAAGAGCCAATCCAAGCTTTGATGAGTGAGGAGCTGGAGCACTGTTTATAACTAAGTTTGGTGGCACTTGAGAATGAGAGGCTGAAGGTGAAGGGCTTGGACTTGCGAACGAAGTATCTGGTATAGGTAGGGTGACCTTGATATCAACTTTTTGTCCAGCTTGACAATGACCAGGAGCTCCACAAAGAAAATAAAGATGGCCAGGCCTTTTAAGTGTGATGGTGTCAGAGCCAGAAGTATATACTACAATGGCAGATGTAGTAGTGTTGCAAGACTCGAAATCTTGATGGGTAACTTGCTTCACATTGTGAAATTGATTGTTGTAAGCAAAAATTATGGTGTCACCAACATAAAAGTCTTTTGTTGAAGCCCACTTATTATAATCAACAAGGCCTCTAGAAGTCCACCCATTAGAATCACCAACTCTGTAAACAGCACCATAACAAGTACCACAGAAAAGCATTGCCACCAAGAAAATCATTGCAGTTTTTCCCAAGGCCATGACTAAACACAAAGAGAGGTAGAGAGGTAGAGAGGAGGAGAGAGAGGAATCGAGTGAGTGATCAATTTAATGTGAAGGGCAATGAGAAAGTTGCTTGAAATTTTGTGTGAAAGGTAATGTGAGTGGTCTTGCATATAAATAGTGTGTTGTAGGGGAGTCATTGCAAGAAAAGGTTTCCAATTAGTGGTAGGAGAAATATAGTTTTTCCTAAAAGGATTAATATTACGTAACTGGTGGGTATGTGCAATAGTCCAAACACGAAACTTGGGCTTGAAATGGAGGCCTGCTTTGTTTGGTAACACAATGTTTTGTTTGGGCTGACTTGGATTTTGAATTTGGGCTTCCCCTTCTTTTAGTTGGGTTTTTTATCTATATGCATTGCATTTATTGCTGAATAAAAAAAAAAGTTGAAAAGATATTGCCACTAGACTAACCACGAAAGTTAAATTATGGTTTCCATTTTCCTAGAGTTTATTAGGATTGAGGAATGGTAACTTTATTATTAACTTTTTCACACTTTAGTTTCGGCTTAGTAGAAGAACAATTTCTTTTAAGGGGAATGGAATACTATCCAATTTCTTCAAATTTATCTTTTTCATAGATTTTCTTCTGTATATTATATGGTATAAAACTAGTCCTTACAATTACAATGCAGGATACTCTCAATATGTACACGTCAATCAATTATTTACAAGAAATATATAAATGAGGTTTAGGATACAAATGTGAATAAACGAATTTCTATTATATAAAAACCAAAATTTGGTAAACATATTTGGTGATCCTAATAATAGTGCATAAAGAATGGTAGGTATTAACAAAGAAAGCCCTCTGACAAATTGTGTGACACAAAATTAAGGGAGGCTGGATCTGAGAGTTACACAATAGTCAAAGGCAATCCTGCAAGACAAGTATAGATATGTGTTGAGTTGTGGATCAAGTCATTAAGTCATGCAGTGACACGGAGGCCCATTAAAGGCTATATATCTTTAATATTATAATGTCAGTGAGATTTAATATTACAAAAATTTATTCAAAATATTTTTTATTTAAAAATATATTTACATTAAAATAATTAGAAATTTAGGATTAAGTACCTAGTTTCAATACTTTTTGAAATTTGGTATTTAAAGTCAATTAACCTTAAAATAATTTAACAAATGAGGATATAGTTGTAAATATAAAATTAAAATAAAATTTAAAAAATAAAAAACACTCCAGTTCCTTAAAAGGTGGAGTGGAGAGAATGATGTGAATTTATTAAACAAACAAATTATATATTAAAAACACAAAATAAATTTCAATTGACACGTGCAAAATATATGCTAAGAGTCTAGTATTATTTATTTGACTATTGCTTGCATTTCTAAATATCAATTATAAACTATGAGAGCTTTTTTTTGTAAAAAAAAAAGAGAAAGAATATGGAAATATAAATAAACAAAACCTAATGTAATGTTACATTACATTTAAGTGCGAGGACATAATAACTCAGTATCTCGGCATTTTTTCCCGGTAAGAGAAAAGCATTCTATAAACTATGGATCCGAGTGATTGAGTAAGTGAGAAGGCATGGGGCAGTCCAGCTGGCTTGAAGGAATCCAATCTCCCTGTCATGCAAGGAAGGACGAGCTGGACCTGGTTTTTTCCGCGTGCAATTAATGAAAACAGAAGTGTTACAGATTCGTCGACCAAAACCCGATGCCCTCACCAACACACCAACCTTTGTTTATGGCTTTCACATTATCACATATATATACATCATAGATTCTTGGCCCACCTTCTCATTATTATAATTAACTATCTATTCCCACTCTCAACTATTCTATGTATAATCTATGCACATATTGTATATGCCAAGCTGGTTTCGTGTACTGCGTTTCCACTTGAACTGGATATGGGAAAAGGGAATTTAAGAACCCATGCTAACTACCTAGTAGCTACTACTACTACTTAGGCACTTCTAAAACAAACTTAGCTAAGTCGATCAATTTGGGTAACTTAAATGCTCAATTTTATGATGAGATTAATTTGGTTGAGTTCATAGTGATTTGATAGGGTTGAGCTTTGAGTTTGGTTGCTCCAATTACATGCAGTGATGGATTAATAAACTTTTCTTTGAGTTTGGTTGGGTTCATAATAATTTGATATGTTTTTGTAAGCAACAACTTTGATTGATGAGTTTTTGGTTAAGTTTTATTTAATATTTTAAAAAATTAAAAAAATTTCACTAAATTCAAAGGTTATGAATTTATATAATAGTGTACATAAAATATGAAATTTTTAAAATTTTTTTACAACAATTATCATTTTCTATAATTAGCATAGTTAATGATTTATATTTAATAGGTATTAAGATAATATATTCAAGGAACATGTGATTTGACATTTGAGCAATACGCCCGAATTTTATAATCCAAAAAGAAAACACGAAATTTCCTTCACAAAAAAACACAAACCATACATATATATAACCGACGTCCTTTTAATACAGTTTCATACATTCCTTCCCCACTTTAAAACGCCGACGTTTCCGTCTTTGATCCTGTCCACGCCCGCACTTTTTTCCTTTCCACGCCGCCCTCACAAAATAAAAAGCTGACTTAGACATTTCCACACTCCCAATCCCACACAATCCCCACACGTCATCATCGCAAGCACCAATCACAGCCACCGACTCCAAACCCACGTGGACCCACAAAGCAAACCCATCGATCACAGCCGTGGATTCGGTCCTCCACCCAACTTTTCAAACCCGCAAGTCCGCAGCATAACCCGTCAAAAAGGCAATTTAGAGAAACAACCAAAGAAGCTCGCATGAAGTATCATGGAAAGAGTCGAAAAGACACCACGTACACAAAATACACATCTCTATATATATTACACAACGCATTCAAAGAATAAGAGATCAAAGCAAAATGGAAAAGCTAATGATAAGGAAATCATCGAAGGCAGGACGATCCGGCGCTCGTGGGTGCAAAAAGCACCCGAAACACGAGCAGACACCAGGTGTCTGCTCGTTGTGTTTGAGAGAAAAACTCTCTCGGCTATCTAGGAGTACTACTTCACGTACAACCTCTGCTACAATGGGTTCTACTTCTTCTACCTCTTCTCTGTCGTCTTATTACTCGTCTTCTTGCTCTTCGGGTTCTTCATGCTCGTCTCCGGTGGCTAGTTATCGTTTTAATGATCGTAATGATAATCAAAAGGGCGTGATATCTTGGCTGTTGAGTGGTGAGAGTAATGTGAAGTTTGGGAAGAGTAGGTCGGTGGTTAGTTTTCCGAGACGAGTGAGAGGGAATAAAGAGAGTGGTGAAGAGAAGAAGAAGAGTCGGTTTTGGTCGAGGTTGCTTCGTCCCAGAAGTAAGAGGAGGGATAATCTAGAGACTTTGGTGCGCTCTAGAACTACTGTCAGAGATATCAGATTGCATGCCTAGCTAAGAGGGTTCGTGCATTCAAATTTTGAAGGGACCAGATTAATTTATTGATTGTTTCAGTTTATTTTTATTGTTGTTCAATCTTTAGATTTCTGATCACAATATTTTACATCAGAATAGGAAAGGGAAAAGATTGTAATTGTGCATATACCTTTGTATGTTTTGTGTACTATAATTATCGTTGAGGATTGAGCAGCTAGCTTCATCTTATATTGCAAATTAAATTAACTATCAATTAATGTCAACAGAAAATTCAAACTAATAGCTCATTTGATCCAGCAGATTCATAGTCCCGAACAACATGTTATATTATAGATTGTCTCTGATCAATAGTCCGATAATATAAATTAAGTTTCCATGTATACATATACAAAAATAGCTTGTTTCAACTGTAGACTAAGCGTTGCTGGAACAACATAGTCAACTTTCAAATTAAACAACATTCATTTAATTCGGGATTCTCTAAAATAATTATGTACTCTATGTCATAAATTTAAATTTGGCCTTTGTTTCAAGGGTTTTATTCCTCTATTTATTTCATCAAAGTTTTAATAGTTTCCAATTTACTTATTTTTTGCAAGGATATATATTTGTACAATTGTGCATGCAATTAGGTAGTATTTTAAGAATTCATCAGAAAGGGTTCATTTTAGATTTGATTCTATATGATTAAAAATATTTTGTTGTTATGCAGTTGATATCGAAGTTGGAGAATATTATTGTGTCCGCATATATAATGATAAGACAAAAATTTCCATATGTAACAAGTTCAGAATGAAGATATGTCCAGACTAACAACAAAAGAAACAAACTGGCATGACTTGGATTGTTAGTTCAAAGAATCAGAAGAAATTAATGTTTGCTAATAGTGATAGCTAGCTTGCCTTAATTGATTTCCACCCAAGAAATTTCTTAAGGTTATAATTATTATTCAACAGTCATCAGCCCACAGTCTTTGCTCTCTCAGGGTTGATTTGATCTATATTTTGCATTTTTAGGTAGTTTAATATTAAAACCACAGGTATGTGGAAAAGCAAGCCTATATGTGACAGCTAGTAAAACATGACCCGGGAGGGTCCAAATTTCGTAGCAATTTCCAAATTCCACAATGGGTGGGTTGTAAAGTTCAAAACTTCAAATTGTTTAAGCTGGCAGCTGCGGAAGATTGAATATAAAAAATTGTACTATTTAATAGGAATATTCATACCAACTTCCCAAAGGGTTGATTAAAGTGTACTTGTAGTCTTGTACTATATATTAATTACATATTAAAATTGGAAGGCGTGACGATAAAGTTTGACAAATATTCCTTGCAAACTTTACATATGAATGTTAGGCACAATAATATTTTCTTATTAGATAATTTGATATATTACGTTGTTTTTACAGGAGAGGGGGAGGGTTCATTCGAATCCGAGTGTGTAGAACGTGATTAAATTTAGTAATTGACCCTACAATATATAGTATAGTACCAAAATGTAGTCCTCTAACATTACTCGTGTACATGATTAACATGGTTAATTAAACATGTTACGATATATCCAGATCTTGTCTGTTGTTTCATAATGAACTCTTATAATGTAGAGGATGGTGGATGGATAGGTACTGGTGGCTGGTCCTTCTATCCGTTTCCTGCTTCTAGCTACCTTTAGTTGACACTACGCATCCCATTTAGATTTGGGTTTGGAATAAATCAAATAAAAATGATTAATGTTATGGTTTTTTCTTTGAAAGATAAGAGGAACTCATAGCCATTATTGATTATTTCTCACACTTCACACTCAAAAACCAGTATGTATTGGCGGATTTAGCACGAATTGCCTACTTGGATTAGGCCCAATAAAAGTAAGCTCCTCACCCAAAGTTAGTCAATGCTTTGGGCCTTCCATCCCTAGAGGCTCATCACACTTGGAAACTTAAACAGTCATGCTTACAATATTGATTTCTGGAACCTTTATTTTTATTTTTATTCCACTCATAAGAACAAAACAACCAATCCATCAAAACCTATTCACATTAAATTTTATAATTGGCTTAAAGTATGCATGAAAAAAAAAAAAATTAATGCACCAATATTATGTAACATCTGTTGAATGTAAAATCAAAGGACTTGATGTAACGTCTGTTGAATATAAAGTCAAAGGACTTGAATATAAATCTCCTTTTACAATATTGGTAGATGGATTGAGTAAAGTGATGTGGTGATAAGTGATAACAAAACCTGTGGATGAGGTTATCAAATTGTGCCTTGCAAATTTATAACTAAAATATACACATCCCAATCATGGATGCTTATCTCCTATGGAGAGAAGCTAAGGAGAGAATACAGAATGAAACACTGGATTATTATGCACTTGCGCTGAAACGTAGCACTATATTTCATCTATTTGTGTTTTCGTATTTTCTCCTTTTTTTTTTTCTCAGGAGAGAAGTCCCCCTCTCAATCATATGTCTATTATTTGATAGATATCTGGCAATTCATAAAGAGGTTTGGCTGTCATCTGTAAGAAGCAATTAGGTTGTGGCAGTACTGTGTTTGCATTTGTGCTTCTTTCAGTTGAATCTACAAGACACAACTACACAAGGCAACCCCATCAAAAGTGGTTGCCGAACTTTCATGAAGGGAACCATGGCCCACCGCTCTCGCTTCCAATGCCACATTATGAGCCCCACAGACCATGTCTCATCTGATTCTAGAATCTAGATCATTGTTTTGAAAGAGAGAAAACAAAATTTATATAATTAGGTTTTTTTTGGGTAATTAATTAGAATTTGCTTGAGAATGCTTTCAGAAGTGCTTCAATGTCAATATATGGTTTCAAGTTTCAACAATCAAAAACGTTTGTCATATAAAAGACAAATATATTTTGTGTTGTAAAAGCATCTTTAATTTATTGTTTTGGAGAAATACATAGTAGGTGTTTTTTAATAAAGTGCTATCAACTACATTAAGAAGCTTTGCTTTTAATAAAGGACTTTTTATTAATTAATGTGTTGTTTTGTTTTGGAGCTCTAGGCTCTTGCTTTGTATTGTTTGTTCCCATTGGGCTCTTCTAATACAAGGTATCTTTCAACAAAAAAGAAGCACTTGGATTAAAAAACAACATTTGTGATTCCAACAAAAGTACTTCCAAACAAAAGAACTTCTTATAAAAACACTTTCAAATAAATCTTAATTTTTTTATATAATATATTAGTTACTAAATAGCATAAAAGGTGATAAATTAATAATTTACTTATTATAAATAAATAAAATTTAGAGTGAAATTCCGTACAAACGAATAAAACACTACCACTTCAATTGATATATAAAATTTTAGGATTTGTGTTGATGGTTGTAGAATTATTATTAAGCTATTATAGTGTTAAGTGGTAGGTGAGCTGAAATTATTATGAGTTCTAGTACCATTCAAAACACCCACTGATGATTCAAAAGAAAAACCCAAAAGTTTTTGTCGCATAAGACATGCCTTGGCATTGGTTTGTAATGATAAACTTGTTTAATGAATCAGTTTGGCACTTCTAGGTGTACATTCTAAGCCAACTACTCCTGAACTTGACTAATTAACCTCTTATTCATCTTTGTATGATCCTAAGGTTACCCACCACTAATTTCTTTTTCTTTTCTCTTTTTCAAGGACTATAACAATTGACAAAGTCCATGGCAGGCTCCATTACAAACATTTATATGAATACATTAGTGATTGTCGTTTACCCAGAAATCTAAGTAATCTGAATATATACATAAAGTATATATGGAGAGTTATGTCCTAAAGAATTCATGCAATTAATCTCCCATAAAACAAGTCTTTTCCAAATTCTTTTTTTCTTTTTTTGTTGTTGTTGTTTTATTCATGAAAGAAAGAGGAAGGAGGAGAGTTGAACACTAGGACAGGGGTGAGACTGTGAGAGCAAGAGTCCTTTTCACATTCTTAATGGAAGCAATAATGTATCATTCTCAAAGGACCATATATATAGTTTAAATTTTACGGGTGCTAATATAGTGCCAACACAATACAGGTATGAAGTCAACACAGATGATGTGCTGCAGCAATTGCTAATGTGCTACAACAAGTTTTAGAATTTCGTGTCGATATGCTATTTACCCCATGTCAGCACTGTGTTGGCGTCTACAAATTTTAAAAAGTACAATCATCCTCTTTAGAAGGACTATATATATATAGGGATTTTCTCACGTAAGGATGACTGCATTTTTTATATTTTGCGGACGGGGACAGAGGGTGGACAAAGTGCAGATAATGTGTGGACACAGATGATGTGTTTGCAACAAGTTCTGATGTGTTGCAGCAAGTTTTGCAATTTTGTATCCACACATTGTCTGCCTATTGTCCACTTTTTATCCGTGTCCGGAAACTTTAAAATTTACGAGCATTCTCTCTAGAGAAGACTGTATATATATTATATGATGAGTCCATATGAAATAGTTGATAGCATACAAATAACAACCCTTAATAATGATATCACTAGTCGCCTTACTCTCATGTCCATCGCTCAATTTGATGGTGGCAAAGTTAATTATTAATCCACTTCCCCATCTGCCTGAGTGTTAGTGCTCATTATGTAAATGCAGACAGCACTTTAATTTATAGGTGGTTGTATCACCATTGTTGGAATTGAAATAGACAGGGATTGTGACAATTTTTTGTCTTTCTTTTCGGTAAATTTAGTGTGACACCAAAATTTCATAATACTCCAACAAGATTGATTTATGTTGTGCTGATGATAAACTTGTGAGCAAACATTATGTTAAAATTTGTATTTAAAGAGCTTTTAATTATAAATATTCGGAGTTAGCTCAAGTATTGATAGCTTACCTAATTTAATCATCAAGAGCTTCCTGTACTAGTAGAATTAATAAAGTTTTGCTATATGTGAAATTTTATTTCAAAAGTTTTCAATACTATTAGTAGTGAATCCCCGATTTATACAAACAAAACTGAATTAAGTTTTGGTGGCGTTATGGATGGTTTAAGGCCTAATCAATTTAGTCTATACCTCATTGGAGCGTACGCATGATATTAAATATCCATTTGATCTATCAATTATCAAATGGTTGGAAAGCTTGTATTTTAGTAAACATGATCGATGACCAAATGAACACTGGAATTGACTATGTACCCTATTTTATAATGTTTACATGTTTGGCTTAATAATGTCACATGAGAGAGGACGTGTTGAGTAAAAAATCTCATATAAGAAAACTAAGACCTTGCACAGCATTTATATGACCAATTTATTGTGAGTTGGATATTGCAATTCAATTTCTTTCAATCCAAAATTAAGGTATATTTCTGAATGTAATATATACGATAAATTATGTTTTATACATGGAAATTCAAGTGTCAACCTATGGCTTGTAGTCCGGCAAATTATCAGAATGGGCTTCTTCATTTTTGTAATTTTTTATTTAAAGATTAATTCTGTAAACAATTAGTCTAACTTATAAATTGGTTAATTATTTGATTACTATCACCATGATTTCGATCTTATTGAACAAATGATTTATCAGAGTGGCCTACATATATGAAGGATTTGATAATTAACTACATTGTGAGACGTTGGATAATCATATGTACAAATATAAATTTTGGAGCTATAATAAAGAATAACAATTAGTACCCCATTGTATCTTCTTCTCCTTTATTTTTCCTATTAGTATTTTTCTACTTCATAATGCAAATGACCAATTAGTATGGATCGAGTTGTCTTTGAACACAATACACACTTGTATACATATTCTATAATCTATTTATCTATCTATATATATAAAATCAGGAAGAGAGTAAAATAGTTAAATTTATAAATTTCAAAAAAACTCTCACTTATAACATAGAGACTGATACCATTATTTATTAATAAAGAATAAAAAATAAAATAATAAAAATTAAAAAAAAATTTGTACCCTTATTTTTAACAATTCACTTTTTTACCACTATTATTATTATTATAATAATTAAATTTGTAGAAAGGTCAATTGCGTGGTAAGAGACTAGTTACTGTAATATTATAGATATAACGATGATTAGGATTAAATTAATTAATTAATTTTGTAATGTGTTTATAAAATAATAATCGTCTGCGATACTTGTCGTCATTGTCGAGGGGTCCTTCCATCACATGCGATATTATCGTCGTCGTCTCAACAAATCAAATCACACGGTCATGATCTCTTACAAGTGCTGGGACCCACTTTTTACGCAATTCTTCATTATGTTAACTGTGTCCGTACGCTTGTGTCGTGCAAGGATCTTGTGCCACGTGTGGTACGATTATTCCACTTTCTATTAATTTAAACCAAAGCTGTTACTTCCACATTAACAAGACACAAAAACGACACGTAGTTAGTACGAGCTGTGATGCCTTACGTAGGACCCACGTCAAAAGATTGGTCGTTTTGAAAAAACCCCCCAACAAATTAAAGAATAAATAAAAAGAGGAAGCAACGCAAACGCAAAGACAATACAAAGTGTTGTAATCACGTGTTATCTTTAATGAAAGGTTAGCAAAGAGAATATAATTAAGTTTTTTAATCTCCAATAAATTATTTATTATGGCGTTTCGATTTGATTCAATGAAAACTTTGTATTTCTTCTTTTTAAATGAATATTTTCATATTTATTACTTTGTTTGCATTGCAAGGATATTTGATTTTATTTTAGTCGTAAAGTGTAATGAATTTATCTTTAACACTGACGCTACGGTTTATATGAATATGTTTTTCTAGTTCGTCTTTTGAGTTTGGAAAAAAGAAAGTGAAATGGGAAATCTTTGTTCGATATTTCATGACCTTCTAATATGGGTATGATAAATTTAAGATAGAAATCATCATTAACTTTTTTTTTTCTATTAATTTGCACCTCATATCTAATTTAAAAATTGATGCTCCAATTATTAAGTTTGAGCTTATATATATGTTTAATATTTTATTTTACCTAAACCTCTCTTAGTAACTATAGATTGTTAATCATAACAAAAGACTTTATTTCATGGAATATAAATTTAATTTTTTCAATTAATTAACTTCCTGTGTACATTATCTCACCTAATAAAATTATTAAGAATAATATTATTCTGATTAACAAGTATTGTGTGTTGTAATAATGAACAATGACGTTGAGGAAGTGTTAATTTTGATAATACTCAAACCTTTTCTTATTCAAATCACAATATGTAGGCATGCAGTGAAAGAGAATCAATCTAGACGCATGCATGGTTCTATGAGACGTGTACGTAATTATGTATTTGATTAAGAAAAATCACGTACTACCACAGTAACACTTAATCATATTCTTCCTCAATCGATTGGTTTATTTTTTGGCCAAACTACTCAATCGATTGGTTAATTAACAACAAATCCAATTAATTCGTGATCCGTGAAGAAGAATCTTTATATGCTATATAGCATAGGATATTAGGCACATTGCGTGGTACGTACATGTACATATAGACCCATCATATAAAATTAATTGATCTTCACATAAATGTATCTCACATCACATGTCTTTCAGCTTCCTAAACTATATCAATATTGTTCTCAACATATTAATTATTTAGGTTGAACACAAAGTAAGTGCAAGTTTAATCAACCTTAATTGAAAAAATATCCACCTAATATATTAATAATAAATAATAAATCACTTATTTGGTGTGGTATAATTGCATTAATTACTTCCGCAATTCCCAACTGAAAAGATGTTAAGATATGATTATAATTTGAATTAAGTCATGAGTTCAACTTCATTCAATGTGAAAAAGAAGAAGAAAAAGAAGAAAAGGTAATCCATGGAACAAATTAAGCAAGATGGTATAGTACTTGAGAATTTTCTCTTATGCGGAAAAAAAATACAGAGATAATATGGAAACAGAAATAGATATGAGGTAGCGTTATATTTAATGGCGTAACGTTATATTTGAGCAATTTTACATCTCTACTTCTACACTAATTTCGTATTTCTTATCAGTAGAAAAGAAGCGTTCTAGCACTAGATATTTTCAATTTGATGATGAGTCAAAAACTGCGTTATATCATTTAATGTTCTGCCAAAAATGAGAAGGCACCTGGCCAACGCGCCATTAATAATTATGAAGGTACAATTTTGACTTGTAATAATTCCAAATTTGGCATCGCTTGGATGCATATGACTGAAATCGATGCGTAGAAAGAAACAAATGACTAGGAAAATGAAATATGATATAGCAGATCAATGTGACATCAATTTAACTCGTACACTTATATAAAACTGAGTAAAAATCACTGTTACTGTAGGTAAATTTAATGATGAGTTAAGTTTTCATTTATTTGCAGAGTATAATTTTTGAAGCCGTTGGATGAATCTGCATGCATGTACCTTAGCATTTTCTCTCTATTTCAAAATGACCAGATTAATAGTACCAAATAGCAATCTAGCAAAGGCATGGGAGGAGCGTGAGATCGATGTCCCTACTTTTCCTTCAATGTTCTTGACTTTCCAGCTTCTCTGTTTCTGTCTACACATGGAAAAATGTCACATGCTGGGGACCCTCTGAGGGGCAGACTGAGCAACAAATAGAGGAGGGGGTGTCACGAGAACTGGAAAGTCTGGAATGCTTTCCAAATATTGCTTTTGTCTTCTTTGCTACTTTTCCTTCCAATCATACTTGCTATTTTGGATTTTCTGCTACGCAGACACTGCAAATTTGAGTAGTTGTTTGGGCTCACCTGATAATATTCGATATAGTCCGGCCTTCTCAGTTTTCATGTGAGAATTATTCACACAATTTGTTTTTGATTTTTAAAAAAGGCCAAAAAGTATATTATTTTCTATAATAGAGGCAAGGCAAGTGCAAGTTGTTCTTTTATCAAACGCTGTAGCTAAATCATGTTTTGATAAAAGATAAAAGATCATCTCTTCTTGGTTTTTAATTTTACCTACAGATTAAATGAATTTAAAGTATATTATTTTCTATAATAGAGGCAAGGCAATTGCAAGTTGTTCTTTTATCAAACGCTGTAGCTAAATCATGTTTTGATAAAAGATAAAAGATCATCTCTTATTGGTTTTTAATTTTACCTACAGATTAAATGAATTTGTAACACTTTTATGGTGTGAGTAGATTTATATTGACCCTATTTATATTTGTATTACACAAAAGATTTTGAAACAAGCAAAAAAAGAAGAAGCAGAAAATCCAAATTTATATAGTTTATCATATTATGTTGTTAAATTTTTAATCATAACTATGCACACATGAATCTGAATTTACATATATAGTTATTGTTTAGTACTTATATAACTATGAACAATAATGCACCATGTATATGTACATAAAGTGAAAATACTAGAATTAAAATCTTATTTATACACGGCCTTAATGAAAATTGGGTTTTATCTATGGATGAAAATATGACTATTTGTTTCTTTAATTAAATAAATATATCTCAACCTCTCTCGTTAGCATGTCATTGGTAGAAACAACAGACACCTTGTACTTTTTCCAAGCAAGATTTTTGGATGTCATCCCAAAGTTGCTGCTAATTAACATATATGTGTTGTGCAGAATTTTCATCTTAAATTAAAGGAAAGGAAATTAATACTTGGACCAAAAAAAAGGAATGGAAATTAATCTGTATTTTTGTGAGTGTTATTAAAAAGTAGATTGAAATTTCAAACATTACTTTGGCGTGGTTGACATGGTGTTTCAATCATACTCTACTTTTAGTACAAGTTAGAAGCATTTTTTCTTGGACTATCACTATTAGATTTGGCAACGGGTTGTTTTTGTGAGTTTGGATCAAATACGACACGACTCATTAAGTTAACGGATGAACACGACACAACCCGTTTCACCTGTTAAGAAAAAAATATTAACAGAGTTATGTATGTGTGTATATATACTACCTTCCTCTTTAGTTTTATTTTAATTTTATTATTATTGTTATTATACAGTGTAATTCATGTGATCTAAACCGTTCATTTTTATATCATCCTATAAAAATATCTCTTCAAAAATGTAATCAAATTAAAAATTATTATTTTTTTGCCAAACAAATTAAAACTCATTTAATTATGTAACTATTATCAAATAAACAGATAATAAATCTAATTATTTTCAAAAAAATAATAATAAATATATTAATAATTATTTGCATGGTTTACTTATATTGTATTGCATTAACCTATGATGTGGATCTAGAGTACAATGCACGCAACTAAATATACATATCACATTGAATTGAAGCAGATTTTCCTGTTGGAGTCTCTAAGCTTAAGACTGGGGTTGGCTTGGTGCCCATCACTCAGCACATGCATACCATTCTCTCTCATTAAAGCAACTCATTTTCACTTCATCAATCTTCTTGAGATCCACATTCCACACCCACTCTGCAGCTTTCTTAGTACAAGAAGACTTTGCAAACCTAGGGAATGAAACACAAACCCCCCAAATTCATTTTTTATTTATTTCATCTTAATTAATTTACATACATTGATATATATCAACATCATAATATAACCAAGTCAAAACCATGAGGGTTTCTGTAAGTTATTTTATGTGTCTGAAACGTTCCATGAGCTAGCTTTCTCCTAAGTGGAAGGTCAAGAAAATCTAGATATTTGAGCCCAATTGGTCTTTAAAAATGGGTTTATTTTAATTTATTAGGGTGATTGTCACATTTGATATTAAATTCAATGAATGTATGGCTTTTAATTATATGATTTCCAATGGAGCAAGATCATTATATTCACAAAAGGCCTAAAGGGCACCTCCATCTTATTAAAAACAAATGTGAATGAATGAGTTTTGAAGTTTCAAATGTGTATTTCGCAATTTACAAACAGAAAAAATAATTAGTGAAAACTATTTTATTCAATTATTGGATGGATAAGCCAAATTAGGGATGACCGGAGCTAATTTGACCAAAGCTATCTGGATTATTGTAATCTCAGTTGTAAGCAGTAAGCACACTTGTATTCTTATGGCTTGGTGGTGGTGGTTGTGATCACTTTCAATGTCACATGCTATATATATGTGAATGGGTCTCCTATTTACTAATTTGAGTAAAAAGCTTTATTACTCTCATCAAATGCTCAGAATGGAAACGTTACATTTTCTATCTAATTAAAAAGAATTTAAAAAGAAAATATCCAAGTGCATATTCATGAAATATGGTGATATTTTTTTGTTTAATTTAAAGAACATTTTAAAGGTTGAATTGGTAAAAATAAAAATAAAAATTTTTTTTTATGAATAAGATACACCTATAAAAATATCTTTTTATTTTCGGTAAGAACTTAAATTAACATGCTTTTCATGAGGCTATAACTTTTTTTAATCTTGAGAGATGCTAGATTCAACCTAGGAAGAGAAATAGGACTAGATAATAAATTAGTTGGTTCTATGAGGCTAATCTTACGATATATGGATTAGGTTGTATATAATAGATAGTTTGATCTCTTTTCTTAGTCATTTTTTAATATTTTATCTTTTTAATTTTGATTTTAATAAAGAGAATCGAACTATAAATTTAATTTAACCATATTGTTTTGACTCGAATTATTTGAAGAATGATTGATTTTAAATTATTTTTTTATTACATTAGAAGCGATGGAACCCTTCCCCTGATAGCCCTAATCTATCTCTCCCCTTTTTCTTACCATTGGCTAACAAAAGGCTTGGTGACTTTATATACTTAAACAACAGTTATTAGATACTTTGAACTTTCATATTATTAAAATTAAAGATGAAATTACAATTTCACATGTAAAAGATATGCTGTCTAGTTGGAAATTGGAATACAAGCAGTCTTTTAGATGAGGAACAATCTTTCCTTTAAAATTACATTTCCTTATGTTGAAGAAAATGAATACATTTCTCAAAAGTAAATTAAGTAATTGAAATTACAATTTTCCTTTTTCTATTTTTTGTTTTTATTTTAGTTTAAATAACCGAATACTTTCTCTGCCGCTTGGCATTGCTAATAAACAGACCAAAACTACCAAAAAGCAAAGCGGCAAAATCCCAGAAGAAGAAGAAGAAGCAGAAGCAACAAACCAAACACAAACTGCCCAGCGCCGACCTTCCTCTGTCATCTGATCCCCTTCAGCTCTGAGACCCACGAAACCCAACAAACCCACAAACCCAAAAACAGTCTTTAACCACATTCATTCTCTTCGTTTGGACTTGTGTGTGTATGATGGCTCTGAAGCACGACGTTGCTGCTCGGTGACCGACTGACTGAGTTTTAGAGATACCCAGATGCAGAAGAAGAGGAGGAGAGCATTGGCGGCGCTGCGGAAGGTGCTAACTTGCGCCATATGCTCCATTGCTCTGGTGGCCCTCTTCTCTGTTCACGTACCCGTTTTCCCTTCCTCCAAGGTCCCTCACTTCTCTGACTCCTTCAAGCTCCCCACGGTGAATCCCCCAACCCCTCCTCTTCACTTTTTTCTCCAAAGAAAACCTCAACGAAACGATTCAATTTAGGGTTTCTTTATCTTGCTGCTAAAGGCTGAGGCGATCTTCTTCTTGAATTTGTTCTGTTTTTGAAAGTTTCTTTCATCTTTTTATCAAGCGGGTTTTGGGTTTTGAATCTATGATCATCACCATTTTTCTGTACTACTCACTGTTTGGTTTAATCGAAAAGGGTGTAGATTTCAGTCATTTTTATATTCTGGATCTTTGACTCAATCTATGGATAGTGTTTGTTTTTAGTTTCATTTTGTTACGCTTATTTGAGATTAGGTGTGCATTAATTGACTAAAATTGACTTCCCATTTTGGAAGTTACCTAAACAAAAGAAGTAATTTTTGTTTTTTACATTTTGCTTTTCAAAAGTATTATGTGGGTTGATCTGAATTTCTGTGTTTTGTATGTTCTTACTGATTTTGTAGCAACATGATATTAAATACCAGAAGCTGAGCACCGAGCAGAGCTGGATGCTGGAGCTCGCTCCGCCCCATCTTTGGAAAGCGCCTCTCCCTTCTTCTCACAAGGTTTTATCTTTTGGTCAATACTTATATGATTGATAGTTTCTTGATGAACTCTATTTGATTGCATAATTGTGACTAATAAGGAAAGAGATAGAATTTTGCAAATCATAACTTCAAAATTGGCGTTATTCGAATTCATGGGAATAAAGTACTAAGAAATAAAGATGTCTTTTGTTGATGGTGGTTGTATTGGAGGAAAATGAATACAGGAAAGAAAAAAACGACTATATCCCTTTAGTTAGGATTTGTATCTGAGCCATATAGATTTACATATATTTATTGATGTGAAAAAGTTATGCATCTTTCATGTTTTCACTCCTTTAGACTTGACAGTTGGATGATTCAAGTGGGATTTTGGAAACTGACAAGCTATGGAAGCCTCCACCAAATCGCGATTTTGTGCCATGTGTAGAGCCAAGTCCCAATTATACATGTAAGTTACTGTAAAGTTCTATTGAGTTGCTAGGAAATATCCTTGGCGTACCTAATTTCCATTTTACTTTTGCTTACTCAGCTCCTACAGAGTCCCGAGGTTACCTTCTAGTTCATACAAATGGTGGGCTCAACCAGATGCGTGCTGGGGTTTGTTAACACACTCTTTTTCAAATGTCTCACTCTATGAAATTTATGTTGATTGATCAAAACATTGAATATTTTGTGTTGAATTTTGTCCTTTCCAAATTTGATTTTGAAATTCGCTTATAAAAAATTTGTGTTTATTGGTTTCTCACTGATAGATTATGGAATAAAGAGAACTTCAAAAACAGCAGTCCGACTGTAATCTGTCACAGTATGGGATCCCAAGTTATCTTTTATTCCATCCCCCTTCTTCTTTAGGCAATCAAGCGGAGCATCAGGAGGGGGAAAGAACTTGATTGAGACTTTGTCATTTGGCTGACCTTTTAAAGATACTGGTTCAATGCATTTTCCTTGTGATTTTATCATATAGTTGTGTAATATTCCTACCTGGATGACTGTTAGAAGGTAGTGTTCTTTTAACTTGTAAAACAAAAGATTTGCTTCAGATTTTTATTGCTAATTTCGGCAAAGTTTTAGTCTTATGTATGAACAAAGGGGAAAGAAACAAGAAGAAAAATAAGCATTTATCCCCTTTCTTCTCACGAAATAGGACACTTAAGCTTTGGGAGTTCTCTCTCATTATTTATATGTGGAATAGTCTAGTTGCACCAGTAAATTGGTTGCTGCACTTCAGATGGCTTTATGTAAGCGCATGCACTAAAAATAATATGGAGTTCATGGGTGCACACTTTTGATTTGGCTGAACCTGCCTCTCATTCTGTGCGGTTTGACTAGTACCCATGTAGTATTAGAAAACCTGCATGATTTAAATGACAGAAAACATTGAAACCACACAATTTTTACTTACATGGTTGTACCAACAACAGCCACTAATCTATATATCTATCTAGCTGATTGGTGCTTTTCTTGATGTTAGACACGCAAGACATTGTTTGACTTTATATGAAGATTTTGTGATTATTTTTCCATCATTTGATGAATATAATCATCTGACAGTTGTATGGAGCTCAAATATGTCATCCTTGAATTGCAGATATGTGACATGGTAGCTGTAGCCCGTATCATAAATGCCACTCTTGTTATTCCAGAACTTGATAAACGGTCATTTTGGAAAGACTCTAGGTAGCACGTTGGTTGTTTACTTTTTGAGTCATTCTTTCTTTTCTTTCTTAGTTTTTATGTCATTGATTTGTTTTCTTTGTTTGTTACACAGCAACTTCTCAGATGTTTTCGATGAAGATCATTTTATCAATGCTCTAGCTAATGATGTCAATATCATAAAAAAGGTTCCCAAGGAACTGGCTACTGGTACCAGAGCGGTTAAGCATTTTAGAAGCTGGTCTGGTATGGATTACTACCGAGATGAGATAGGTAGCATGTGGGAAGAATATGAGGTGTGGTTTCTGGAACACTAGTTTGTGCAGTGTATTTTATAAATTAATAAAATCATCTTGTATTTTATAAATAAATAAAATCATCTTGTTAAATACATCATTGTGTTCCTAAGGTTATTCGAGCTGCGAAATCTGATTCTCGCCTAGCAAATAACAACCTACCTCTAGATATACAGAAGCTTCGTTGTCGTGCTTGTTATGAAGCTCTACGTTTTGCACCTCAAATTGAAGCAATGGGAAAAGTAAATACTCAGATCTAAATGCTTGTTTGATTTCATGGTTATGTAACTTTTGTCATATTCAGTAACCATTGTAAAAATTTGTTGTTTGATTAATTTTGTAGTTGTTAGTGGATCGGATGAGATCCTTTGGTTCTTACATTGCTCTTCATTTACGATTTGAGGAGGACATGCTTGCCTTTAGTGGATGCACGCAGGATTTATCTCCAGCTGAAGCTGATGAACTAAGGATAATTCGGTATGAAATGCTTATATGGCATGAACTTTTGTCATTTTATGGATAGTCCTTTAGCATATGTGATGCCTGACATTTTAATTTTGAACTTGTAGAGAGAATACCCCATATTGGAAAGAAAAGGAAATTGATCCCATAGAACAGAGATCCAAAGGGTATTGCCCCTTAACTCCTAAGGAAGTTGGAATTTTTCTCTCTGCTCTTGGGTACCCATCAAACACACCTATATACATTGCTGCTGGAAAGATATATGGGGGTGATTCTCATATGGCTGCTCTGCGATCCCGTTTTCCAATACTGATGAGCAAGGTATGACTTGCATCATATTGTTGCGTGGTGCTTGTGCTGGATTTTCTCCATTTTTTTTAAATCACCGGGCTCCAAACAGAATATGACTATACTTTTCCATGTCCATGGCTGGGGTTGAGGTGAACATTTAATATGAGCTTTCAAATGTACAGAGATTATATGGTTGATGTTATAAGGAAGCTGTGCAGATTATTTAATATATTGCTAGATACATGAGTTACTATTTTAAACTGATGGTCCAATTCATCTCCTTGGGGTCCAAAATACTCACAATGATGATCTATGGCATAACAGAATGGTATCATGTGCATTTCACTGTGATCTGGTTCATTTATCTTTTTTCAAAGTTGGGTACAAAGGGTTCTTTCTAGTTGAACATCATTAAAACAGTGAAGAACTAATGTCATAACCAAAGTAGAATTTGTTCTATAAAGTTTGCGAGGGCTTCAAGATTAGGAGTTATTGGGGTGAGCTTTGGTAGCATGTTGATAAGAACCTGCTGTAATGACGTGCAAATTTCTTTACATAAAAAAGCTTGTGAGAAAAAAGTCGGCATAGATTCCAATCACTATGTAGAGAGCTCATTGTATATTGTGGAAGTCCTAATCATTGAACTATGTAATTCATTTTCATGGGGATGGGTGGGGGATGCTAAAACAAAAAATGAAATTTTCATTTTGATTTTCTAATTCATTTTTATGTGCGTAGTTTCTGGGAATGGGTGTGGGTTGCTGAAATCTAAACATATTGATTATTTTGTCANGGGGATGCTAAAACAAAAAATGAAATTTTCATTTTGATTTTCTAATTCATTTTTATGTGCGTAGTTTCTGGGAATGGGTGTGGGTTGCTGAAATCTAAACATATTGATTATTTTTTCATGTGTTGACTTATCCATTTCTCGGTCTTCACTTTCAGGAAACATTGGCATCTGTTGAGGAGCTTGAACCTTTTACCAATCATGCATCTCAAATGGCTGCACTTGATTACATCGTTTCGGTTGAAAGTGATGTATTTATACCTTCATACTCCGGAAACATGGCAAGGGCAGTTGAAGGTCACCGCCGCTTTCTTGGACACAGGAAAACAATATCTCCTGACAGGCAAGGCAATTTCTTTTCTGAATATATGTAGATTTGAACTGCTCCCAATTTACCATTCTATGGCCATAAGTGCTGAGCTGAATCTGTTTCTACGCTTCTGTGTGTTCCTCAGAAAATACCTTGTTCGTCTGTTTGACAAACTTGAGCAGGGAACTCTGAAGGAAGGAAAAAGTTTATCAAATCGAGTTATTGAAATGCACAGGAAACGGTGTGTGTTCTCTCCCAAGTTCCATCTGAATCACTTTAGCCCAACCCTAACCCTAACCAATATCATTTTTGGTTATTGTGTAATTATACCAATTTCCCGTTTTCTCAAATTTATTACATGATGAATGCAACCCAACTTTTCATACTTTGACTACATCTGTGATGGTTGTTGCACAGGCAAGGTTCCCCGCGGAAGAGAAAAGGTCCCATTTCGGGAACTAGGGGCACGGACAGGTTTCGTTCAGAGGAGCCCTTTTATGTGAACCCTTTACCAGATTGTTTGTGTAAGAAGGAATTGCCGATGCAAACAACTCTCTAATCGTCTCAGATACTGCAAAATGTTTGCTCTCAAGAAATATTCTTGTGCTGGCATGGTGGTCCTCACCACTTTCAGTATTTACAATCTTCTGTTGCCATTATAGGAATAGGGACACGGAATGTATGTACATCCTGAGTTTAGATAGCTGGCGGTTGTATATCATAGTATTGATGGAGTAAAATGCAAGTGTGCAAGTCAGGGATTGAATTGCCGGAGACAGGGCCTCCCATTTATGACCAAGGCATCTTTATGTTTTGCGAAGTTGGCCTGGTTTCAACCTTAAAGAATTAGATATAAAGCATTCATTGGGGATACCATACTCGGTTTACTGTTATTTCCAAATAACATATGCACTCTTCATGTATTCATAGTCATTCAATGCAATAAAATTGAGAATTTGATTGTTATTTCTGTTATCCTCCGTATTCTTCTTTTTTGTTTAGTGGCAGCTCATCACAGTAGCTGTTTTGCCTGTTTTAATTATGTGAATGCAATTTGGAAGAACTAGACTAGCCAACTTGAGATAATAAACTGTCAAAGAAAATGACATTTTACCCCTTACCATGCTCCTCTGTTCTAGCAGGATGTTTCGTGCAAATTACGTAGGGTCAGTGGTATCACGTGACTAGGGGCATCCGATCCCACTCAGACATAAGAGATAGGATAACAAATAGGATAACAAATATGATAAACCACACGTAAACCTGTAAACTCATGACAGTGGCCCACTTTGATATCCTTCCCATTTTCCAGTCTCCACACTTGGAAGAACAGTCTTGATTCTTGTAGACTTAGTATACTGTAGAGAGCTTCTCAAAATTTCTCAAAGACAATAAGGCAATGGCGATCTCCTTCCTTTCAACTGTGTCTTCCTTGCTTCCACTTGTTCCTTCCCCTCTCAATGCTTCTTCTACTACCTCTGCGCCCAGACACTCCACTCATGCTGTAGGTTTTCTTTGCCTTTGTGTATGTGTGAGTGTAGAATAATGGGACGTGTTTCTATGTGTCTTTTGAGAAATGGTTGCTGTTAAATGACAAAGAAATGCTCTTGGTTTGCATTGTTTTCTCATGGAACGAATTGTTTGACATTGTTTATATAGTAATCAATGGCTTTTATGGTATGGAATTGCAGGTTTCAATTCGTTGTAATAAAGTTGAAGCTGATGCTATTATTGAGGATAGGTTTCATCGGAGGACTATCCTTAAATGCCTTGGTGCCACCATTGGCATGGTGAGAGCAAATTTTCCTCATTATTCTTATTTTTTCTAGTCCCGCTTTTCATTCTGTTGCGTATAATTCAGTTCTGCATTATGAAGTGGATACTGACCAAAGATAAAGAAAAGTTAATAGATTCAATTTTGAAATATATACCAGTTGAACTGGATACATAGTAGATGTAGTAGAATTCCATAAATTAGAGTGAATTGATGATGAGTTCCTGCCAGTTGTTATTGCTCCTTAGGAATTAATTGGAAGCTCAGGAACTTTTGTTGAAATGGCTGAGGCTGCTGATTTGATACAACGTAGACAGCGTTCTGATTTTCTTTGTAAGTTTTTCAAATGCTCATTTTCAATGCTAGAATAGAATCATCTACAATCTGCTGATCCAAATTCATATTCCCTTGTTTACAGCAAGTATCAAGGAAACCCTTTATAAAGCTATAAAGGTAAATCTTAGTAATAGTCATCGTATCCTGCATATCTAGACCCCATTCACAGTGAAGACTATAGATAATTCATCATACTTCAAGTTCATGTGATAATATCTTTTCTATCTCCTGTTCATTTCAGGAAAATCCAGATATTATCCCATCCTTACTAACTTTGGCACTGAATGATGCTATCACTTACGATAAGGTCAGGCCAAAAACTTCATCCTGTGATTTGCTAGGAATACCATAAATTTCTTTGTTTGGTCAAGTGATTACACAGGGGGAAAAAAAAAATACGTACTTATTTCTGATTATGTTTTTAGGCTTCGAAAACTGGAGGCCCAAATGGATCTATCAGGTTCAGGTAAATGTTATGCATAGGATTTTCTTTAATATGATTTTTGCCTCTTAGGCTGAGCAATAAAATGTAACCGTAGTCCTCTTGTAAATATGCAATGTTAAAGCAAAAACTCCCAGTATATGATGATGGAAGAATAATCAGAAATATAAGCTCTTCCAAAGCAATGCACATTTTGGACTGTTTAGTATTGTAATTTTTCTTAGTCTTAAGTGCCGTTATACTAGTTTCTCTATCTACCAGTCAAAACAGTTCTGACATTGTTAAAGTATTACAAGTGAATGGAAAAGGATTGGAGAATGTGAATTTTGCTCTAAATTGTTGCATTTTAGTTTTCAGTTTCTTTTTGTCCTGTCCTTTGTTTTTTTCTGTGCGATTTGGTTTTAAATCCTTGTGCAAAAGCTACCTTCACTTTCTTCTTCAATTTTTCTTGCATGAAGCTCAGAGATAAGCAGACCTGAAAACAAGGGGATTTCTGCTGCTTTGAATTTAGTAGAAGAAGCAAAGAAGGAAATTGATTCGTACTCCAAGGGTGGGCCCATTTCCTATGCTGATCTGATCCAATATGCAGGTAGTACATTTTAATTATCTCAAACTCTGAACCATGCTTCGTTGACATGGCATAGTGACTTTTTGGTACTAATGGTCTGTTAGTTGTTGGTTCTTGGATACCTATCTAGCATAGTCTTATTCATGGAAGATGAACAAATTATGGGTTTTGTATAGTGGTGGGTGTTATGGGTTGGATTAAGGAGGTTGGTGCCCTTAATTCAGTTTCCTTCATTCTATGCAGCACAAAGTGCCATTAAGTCTACCTTTCTTGCTGCTGCAATTCGCAAATGTGGAGGAAATGTGGAGAAGGGAAGTTTATTATACACTGCGTATGGTTCAAATGGTCAGGTTTGTTATCCATTCATGTTGTGCCATACAGATTCTAAAATATCATTAGGTTATTTTGAAACCGTTGATTAATAATTTTATATGGATTTTCATGTGGCCAGTTTTTTAAATTCTCAGTTTGTTGGCTTAATTATTAAAAAATATTTTAGCATCACTGATAAATTGTACACTTGTGCGCGGTTTCCTGCCTGAAATATCTGATTATTGAGAGGTAATTTGAGAATGATTCTGATCACATGATGTGAAGGTTGGTTGAGAAACACTTATATCAAAAGCTGTTTATATAATGCTTCAATTTGATGTTTAGAAGTGATTGGTTGTATCAACATGAAAATGCACAAGGTTTAATTCCCACTTTTGCTTAGCAAGATTCGAAGTTTTGAACCTAGCATCTATGCCATCCTTGTTGAAGCCTCACCAACTGAGCAAACCCCAACTGATATGACGATGTTATTTGATGTAGACATGCTAGTTGTTCACTTATAAGACGTACCCACATATAATTTAGCTGCATTCCTTTTCTCATTATAGGAAATTATGGGTTAAGGCATGTAATGCATACAACCATTGTTGTGCCTACAGTGGGGCTTGTTTGAAAGGAATTTTGGAAGGGGGGATACCCAGGAGCCTGATCCAGAGGGAAGGGTTCCCCAGTGGGACAAAGCAAGTGTTCAGGAAATGAAAGACAAGTTCTCTGCCATTGGCTTCGGTCCCCGCCAGGTTTTCTCTTCATCCTTATACTGTTATACAGCTGCAATTGCATTTTAGGATATTACTTCTTACCCAAGTTCATCCATGCACTGCAAAAGGAAACACACATACAGCCCAAAAAACCACCGCATTGTTTGATTGAAACATTATTGTTTTTACAGCTAGCTGTTTTGTCTGCATTCCTGGGTCCTGATCAGGCAGCCACAGAAGCCTTATTAGCCACTGATCCAGAAGTTTTGCCGTGGGTTCAGAAATATCAACGCAGCCGAGAAACAGTATCTGAAACAGATTATGAGGTCAGTGTCATAGTTTGTTCTTTCCTTTCCAAGAGTTAGTAAAATGGATTGACACAGTTTTCTTGTTAATCCAATCATGTATGCATCCACCATATCAATTGGCACCATCTTGGCAAATAATAAACAAGATTGATATAACTTCTGAAATGTAAAAGGCATAAGGCTTGATATCTGCATTGTCTTGTTAAATTTGCTTAGTTCTCATTGTTGGTTGGGAATTGATTTTCTTTTCAGGTTGATCTGATAACTACTCTCACAAAATTGAGTGGCTTGGGCCAACAAATCAATTATGAGGCGTATACTTATCCAGTCAAAAAAGTTGATTTCAGCAAACTCAAATTGTAGAGAGAGAGCACAATTCAATCCTTATTAGAGCAGCTCCACTTCCAGCTCCAGCCAGTCAATCATTGGTTCTTGCAGCAATCTTATAGAGACTCTTTTGTTTGGCCTACACTCTAAGCTAGCTGAAAAGTTGTGAAAATAGACAAAATAATTTCTCCATTGTTGTGCAATCCTAATTTATAACAGATTAAATCACAAAAGCATGAAGAAGAATGGGGTGAAAAAGTTTATTACAATACCTTACTGCCAACCCCAGCTAGTTCAATATTATATTTCCCGTTTACTAGCTTTTATTGAACATATTTATGACTTTAAAATTTAGACTTTAAGAAATTATATACACTCCATGAATTTGAAAAAATCAATAATAAAAAAAAAAACTAATTACCCTTACTGTAATAAATTGTATAACTTTAACATATTTTTTCTTGTTAATTAAAAGTAGCTTAAATAATGGAGATGCAGGGTATCGAACCCTGTACCTCTCGCATGCAAAGCGAGCGCTCTACCATTTGAGCTACATCCCCATTACAACATCTTTTGCTTTCAATTACTTAACGTGGCTTTAAATAACAATAAAATGTATTAAAAGTGTCTATTTAATACAATTACCCAAAACAATTTAGCCTTAACTTACACTAATTCTTTTTCTTAAAGGTAATTAGAATGCGTACTGAGTCTTCTGACATTTCTTTTTGGCAATATGGCAGGCCTAAGCCCAGAAAAACAAAACTCACAACAGTATAGAATGAGTCTGGTCAAGCCCAAAGAGTCATCAACCAATGGCCTACAACAGAAAGGGGGGAGTATAGAAATATGCAGGCCCAATTCCACTGAAGCTTACGCTTGCTAGAGTCAGCAACCGTGTGATGCATAGTGATTTGGAGGCAGGCATGAGATACAATTTGCTGAGACAAATCCACCTATCTGAGAAGTGAGATCACAAAGGCTTTAACTACAAACGATTATGTAATGGGCAAGTCTACAAACGATCACACTGCAACCCATGAAAGGAACTCAAAACATTTATATAATGGGCATGTCTTCTTCGTGCAAAAGATTCCAAAGAACCCAAAAAATGACATTCAACACATTTACTGCCTTTCTTGTACTCTCTTATGCTCTTGTAACCAAAAAATGATCCCACAACAATTCCCGAATTAAAAATTAAGTATCAACAATCTCACTATCCTATCTAGATTTAGGATGTATAACCTCCAGTCCACCCATAAAGGGCCTCAGTGGCTCAGGGATAACGACTGAACCGTCTTCTTGCTGGTTATTCTCAAGCAAGCATATGATCATTCGTGGCACTGCACAGGCTGTTGCATTTAATGTGTGAACAAATTGTGGTGGAGCGAGGTTGCTTTTACCCTTTTTAGGGCTTGTTAATGCTGGATCTGAAGAACGATACCGGATCCCAAGACGGCGGCTTTGATAGTCTGTACAGTTTGATGCGCTTGATATCTGTCCGCCATTCATATGGGATTACAAGATTTCAGAATAGCTCAACTAATTATATCTTTGCTGATCAAATGGGCACATAAATCTTTCATATTTCAAAAAAGCAACTTTAGAGAAGCAAATTTTATAGCCTAGAAAAGCAAATTTCGAAAAGCCTTCTTCCTTTTTTATCTCTTTAATTGTGAGTTGTGAGAAAGAGAAAGAAAGACAAGTAGGGATCTCACTGCAATACCTCACCAAACCGTGCTAAGCCAGGCATCCATGCCTCAATATCAAATTTACGATAAGCAGGCGCTCCTAGATCCCCAGTTGCCATGTCCAAAGTTCTGTCAAGAAACTCAACATCACATAAACACAGAAATACCAAACCATGTGAGCAATCAGAAAAAGGATGTATAGAAATCCTCACTTATAATGTAATCCTAGTGATGAGAATAGGTCTTCTTCAATTCTAATGAGCTCTTCATGGTAGAAGTCACTCTCCTCTGGTTGGCATAATACAAACATCTCCACCTTGCTGAACTGGTGGACTCGATACAGACCCCTGAAGATAATTACAACCAATTTATTGTACAATGGATAAAGTCCAAAAGTCCCATAGATACATTCTACATGCACGCAAGACTATCAGAAAAAGAAACCTTGCTTGGTGAACCTGGTAAACAGGGTTTTTCAATCTTTAGAAGTGAACAAAACACATCAGTTTAGCAGAACTGGTAAACAACTTTCCACAATATGGAGATATTGTGAAAGCAGAAGTTGCAACAAAAATTTGATTTTGGACCACTTGTTTAGAAAATTAACACAACTAATAAGAATACTTTCACTTGTCCACAAAGAGAAACTAAAAAGCCAAAGACAATAGGCCACGCAATATTTTGAACCAGAACACATTTAGATTTCAATCAGTCACTTACAAACCAAAGCTATAAAAAGTCAAAATTTAAAAATCAATGCACGCATTCATACATTCCACACCTAAATTCTTTTTGAAAAGAAAATAAACATTGATTTCCTCATAAAAGAGAGAGCCACCAGTGGGTCCTATCACAATCAAGCATGAAAGAAAAGTTGTGAAAGCTCAAGGCACATAACACCACATATGATTTTGATGCCCATTTTGTAATATAAAGGCCACCTCCTTTGCGTTGGCATATTTGGAATGTCACAGGGATAGAAATGGGTAGATGCCCTTTAGAACAAACTAGAAATATTAACAATAATATGAGACCATATCTCAAATGATATGGGTATTTTGCACAAGGAATTGGGGCATCAATTTGGGGTAGGTATTCATAAGCCGTTGCATTTAGTTGACAATTTAATATGTTGGATAAGAATGTTATTCAAGTTATATCAATAGAAAAGAAAATATGAGGTCACTGACAACAAATGAAATATAATGTGCTGAAAATTTACCTTGTTGCTGTACCTGCAGCACCTGCCTCAGTACGGAAGCAATGGGAGACTGCCACATATTTCAATGGTAACAACGATGCAGTAAGAATAGAATCCATATGAATTCCCCCAACAGGAATCTCTGCAGTGCCGATGAGGCATTGATCACTACCCTCAATAGAGTACACCTGTTTATATTTGGCCAGAAATAAGACAGCATCTCATTTCTAGCAAAGTATGAAAGAGAGAATATGTGTACTGTGTACTAACCTGGGTATTTGCTCCACGGGGTTGGAAACCACATTTTTCAACAACAGAGGATCTGACTATTTCTGGGGTTGTTAAAGGTGTGAAGCCCCTTTTCATTACTTCCAAGAGTGTCCAGTTGATGAGGCCCATCTCTAGCATCACTGCTTCATTCTTCAGATAGTAAAACTTTGAGCCACTGACCTGTGGAAATTAGCAAAATCTTAGTTGCATACGAAAGAGAAACGAATTTCCCTTTGCCTTCTTAAGTGGATCCCATATCTATCTAAACACAATTTTTTGGGAGGTAGCGTAAGGCTTAGTTTAATATAAGAATGACCTATAGGATGGATGAAATCTTCGAATTCATTATTTATCCCATCCAAACCACTAAAATACATCCCCAATTCAGTAAAAAGTCCAATTTAGATGCTAAGGTGAGAAATTAAAGGGCATACTTTGCTTCATTTACCATATATCTAGAGATACTTCATTACACAGAATGAAACAAGGTAAGTACCTCTGATGCAGCATCAAAATCAAAAAGATCTAGTTCCTTTCCAAGTTGAAGGTGATCCTTGACAGGAAAGCCAAATTCATGTGGGCTGCCTACCTTCAAAAGCACATAGCAGATGAGAAAGAATGCAGAATAAACCTGGACTACAAGGACCACAACACACCCACACCCCACAACCCCACCCCCC
>QANT01007305.1:0-13234 GCA_003254885.1 Purshia tridentata | reverse complement strand
TCGCCCAGAGTCAATTTTCGTCACCCAACATTGTTCTTTGTCACCCAAATTCAATCTTAGGTGACGAATTGTAAGAACGTTGCCTTAAGACATTCTGGGCGACGAAAGATTATTTAATATTTTGTCTTTGGGCGACATAATGGTGAAATTTGTTGCCCTTCGTTACTATGGGCGATGGAATATTTCGTCACCCAAAATATCTTAAGGCGATGTTCTTTCAATTCGTCGCCTAGGATTGAATAGGAACGCTTTTATATTAGAGAAAAAATTTGGGCTTCAATTAACCAAGCAAACGTAAAAATAAAAATAAAAGAACTCACGTATACGGTATATCTATTTACCTTACATGGCAGTAACTTGATTTAAGAATCCAAGAACCAGTTGAAAGTTTAAGACTAAAAGTAAAAACTAGCATATTGAAGAATGATAGCCTAATTTTATTCACTTACTCCATCTCGGGAATCGAAAATAGTAAGATCATCTGGAGACCCATTTTTGGGGTGACGAGAAGCTACTGCTGTGGTGATGAGAATCTGGCATGCTTGAAGGGTCAGGAAAATGCTACGCCAGCGCCGGCCTCTAGCAGGAGCAGGTTCTACCGTTTGCAGCAGTTGGGACTCAAGGTCGACCTTCTCATCTTCATTTGACGACATGCTTCAACAGAAAAAAAAGAAAAAAAAAAGAAAAAAAAAAGAGGAATAAATTATATATTGATCTCACTACATGAAAAAATAGTTTAGGGGATGAAACTTTGTGCGATGAGCCCAAATTTGTTTGTGCAACGAAACTTTGTGGGATAGCCCAATTAGATTCCCAAACTTTGGGTGCGAAACTTTAAATTTGTCGCCTAAAATCACAAAGGTTTGGGCGACGAATTCATTTCGTCGCCTAAAGTTGTTTTGGGTGGCAAATATTCAGTTCATTGCCTAAAGTTACTTTAGGAGACACAATAAGTTTGTCACCCAAAGTTCATTGGGACTTGAGAGACGAATATACACATTTGTCACCCAAAGTTACTTTAGATGTTATCGCCTAAACAAAAAAGATTCTTTAGGTGAAGAATTTGTAAATTTAAGCGATCGTCGCCTAAAATAACTTTAGGCGAGGCAAAGAACCAATATTTTCATTGCCCAAAACCTTAGGCAACTTATTTTTTGCTACAAAATTATTTCATCGCTCAAAACTTTAGGCAACGAAATGTGACTTTCCGTTTTCTTGTAGTGCCTGATGTATTATATTATATATATACATGGCATAATGTGCATATGACATTCAATTCTATATGTATACTTACAGCTTTATGANTTCAATTCTATATGTATACTTACAGCTTTATGAGACCAGCCGGTGGCTTTGATCGATCGAGTTGATGTTGAATATGCCTAGCTAGCAAGCTCCGACTAGATACTGTGAGATTTGGAGGAAGCAAGGCTTTGATCGGTCGAGTTGATGCTGATATGCCTAGCTAGCAAGCTTCGCCCAGATAGTGTGAGATAGATAGAGACGAAGTAAAGCAGAAGGTCTACATGTATATATATGTATGAAAGGGGAAAAGTGTTTGATATATTTGACACTCATGGTTGTTCATAAATATAAAGTAATAGATATGTGAGTTTTTTTTTTTTAATTTTTTTATTAGAAATATGTGCGTTTTTTTTATTGGAGATATTTGAGGTTTTATGTTGTAGGAGTATTTTGTTTTTGGTCCGTTGGAGGTGTATTAGCTATTATATTTTCATTAAATGTAGGTTCCTTATTGAATATGATAACTGAAGTTTTTATCAAATAATTCATGTAGGTTTTTTAAATTTTTTTCTTTTTACACAAATGTTTGTTCCTTTGTTGTTGTAGGTTATTCTTTTTTATGGTGTAGGTTCATTATATGGTGTAAGTGTATTGAAATATATTCCGTAAATTTCCACTTATTGCATAATATATTAGTTTTATTAGTGCTGGTCGTTTAGAAGTTTATGAAAAATTCATATTTGAAATTCAAATTGTTACCAATAATAAAAAGTCAAATAAGAGTTTCACATAGGATTGAGAGCATAAAAGATATTTATAATATTTGAATTTACAAAAAAATGCTGACGGAGAAACATATATAAAGTAGGTGAGTTGATAACTAGTATAAGGGTTAAGGCATGAAAAAAAATATATATATATAATTTGGATTTTAATAAAAAATATAAATTTGTAGAAGATTTTGCTAATTGTCTATATTTATTTTAATCTGATTATTAGACTATATGTCGTATTATATACAATCAACGAGAACAGAAAATATTGATTCCTAATTGGAAGCAGCCAGGAAAATTTCTGATATGTTATGCATGCCATGATGCTTTTGTCTTGATCGCCTTTGCTTTTGAGTTTCAAAGAGTCGTGAAATATTATCTTTCGCATTTAAGGTTTGTGGGGTCGTCTGTGGCCAAAAGAAAAAAAAGGTTTTGGGGGTCGTCTCGCTGACGTGCATATTAGGGGTGCACAAATATACCGAAAATCCGCTTACCGATCCGATCCGATCCGATCCGCAATTTGTGGATATTATACCGATATAATCCGATCCGCAATTTGTGGATCGGATATGGATATCAATATTGAAAACCACGGATATATCCAATCCGATCCGTAAATTATATATATTAAATTTTTTTATAGTTTATATATGTTTGTATATATTTAATTTCTATTATAGAGTAAATCAAAGCCCCTATTATAGTTTATAATATCATATAGTTCATACTATGTTACTATATAATTTAAGTTCAGGGTATTTTAAATTAGTTTAACAATAAAATCTATTATAAAAATTATACATATATATAGTATATAGTTTAGTTGAGTGTCTTCCTCCTCTTTCATCTTCCTTCTGTATACAGGTTCTTGCACCCTTGTGTATATTTATCCAATGAGTGTGTTTAGGAGAAAGTATGTGCTGAGGGAGTTGAGGATTAGAGGTTAATTCTTTGGTAAATTAGGGCAGTCTTGCTTTGCCATTGTGTTACACATGCTACCTGAGAGATTTGATATGTTTGTTACTCATTTATATTTATATTTTCTCCTGCTATATTTTTTTCAATATCATTTCATTACTAAATCTGTTTTGCACATGAAAAACCTCAGAACACACTTCCTTTTGGGGGGTGGATCAACTCCAATGTCTTACCAAACAAACATGTATTTCAACTACTTCACAAGTTTTAGGTGTGCTTAATGGAATGGTTCAACTTTCAAGCATATGACATACAATAATTTAGAGCAAGTTACCAACCATGTGACATCTCATTAGGTTCGACAGCTAATTTGGCGTAGCCTAAGCCCTATACAATTTCAATATTCACTTTGCAAAGGTTACTTAGTCCCATATAATCAAATTAGGTAGCACATTTTTGCTTCATAAATGAGAACAAGATAATGAGATGAGAATCATAGAAAACTGAAAATTAAAAGATCTGATATAGTGATAGAAGATGTCTCGTCCCAATTCCAGGAAAGTTTTGACAAATGTATCCTCAAGCTGAGGGTTTAAGCTATTTGGACTGAGAAAGTCTGGCATGGGAGCTATTTGGGCTATGAAACATGCTCAGTCGCTTCAATTTCAGCATTTCCACTTGGAAAGTGACTCCAAAGAATTGATTGGCAACCTGTTGATGCTAAAAATCTTCTTGTTAAGATAATTAATCAACGAGTTAAAAATAAGCAATATGAACTTGTGGATTTGATGTGAACAATTGATCTTCCTTTTGATGTTCTTCCTCCTTCGTTTAGAAAAGGGGTACCTGCAAAAACACTCTGATGCCTTAATGAGATTTTGCTCAATCTATAGACTAGTGTGTAGGGTTTAGGTATTGAATTGTGTACCTTTGTTCTTCCTTAGCATAAATATTTACAGGATTCCTGTTCCTTGACCCCCAAGGAGTTATTTGATCATCATGAACTCCAGTCCTCCACTATCCATGCCAATCATGCATGAAATGCATAAGGCTGAATAATTGGAGGTCATGGGAGTTTGCTCCTTGGGTCATTTCCACGTTCCATGGTTTCAGGGATTTAACATTTAAGGGTAAATTACATAAATTCCATACAGACTATGATGCTTGTACGTAATTGTGATAAAATGTCATCTAATCTTTCAAAATGAAGCAAATTTGCCATATGCCATCAATTCTATCCATTCATCAGTGGTATTATTATCAATTTATCTTATGAAATATTTAATATATAAACTTTAATATTTTAAATATGCATATATAATATTTAATATCTAAACTTTATTTTTTGTACTTTTAATTTTGGATTTTTATTTTTTGTATTTTTAATTTTTACTTATTTTATTTACATAAAAAAATTATTTAAAATTCTTGATTTAATGGAATATTCTCATTTAACAAAAAATTTGATGGCATATGGCAAATTTGCTCCATTTTAAAATATTAGATAGCATTTTATTACAATTAAAAGTTTGTATGACATTTGCGCACAAGCATTATACATAGTCTTTACAACATTTATGCAATAAACCCAACATTTAATGTAATGGGCTTTTGACTTGGTGGTTTGGTCTTCACTTTCCCTAGGTTATATCCCAAACCCTCAATGCAAATGAAGCCCGTCAACGGCCCAGCCCATGATGAATTCATGATCCCACACAACCTCAATGGTGGTTTATAGGACTGCAATTTTAAGGTTTCTTCTTTTCTTACCAGGTTCTGTAAATTATGGGATTATGGTAAAAATGAAGCCAACAATGTTGCGACAACGCTGCCTGGCTAGCCAAGCAGAGATTGTGCATGGAAATTGGTTCAATCAACCTCCAACCTCCTTCGTATCTATTCTCGATCGAGACAAACTCCCTTTGCCCTTTGTTTTTTGGCTTATGAATTATCTTTAGACCTAGGAAACATGGACACCGACACGAATACGGAGATACGACACGACACGCCAATACAATAAAGTTCAAAAAACCTAGGACATGACACGGCTTCGACACATCGATTTAAATAATATATATATATGCTAAATAAATCCATATACAATTTTAAAATATTCAATATACATAAATAAAATATCATATAAACTATATTTTTGATAATTCTTCTTATTCTTTTTATAGAAAATTACATTTAAATCAATAAAACATTTCAATATTATATAATAGTCAATGTAAATTTTATTTTTCCATAAAGATCAATAGATTTTGAAACTATATCCTACTTTAGTCACTAAACTCAATTAATTTTTGGTCAATAGTAACTAAAATGAAATTATAAAAAATTTCATTGATTAAAATGTGATTGTGAAATTTTTGATTGATTTATTTGAAATTAATCCTTCTTTTTACCATTTTTTCGAAATTATCTAAAGAAAACACATCTAGGTAATTCTTTTTTTTTTTTNACATCTAGGTTCTTTTTTTTTTTTTTTTACCACCTCACTTCACTTGACCCCTTTTTTTTTCTCATTTCTCCTTCTGTCCCGCACATCTTTTCCCCCCACTCTTTTTTCTTCACTTTCTCTTTCTTTCTTTATCTCCCTGTATCTGCCTCTCCATCTTTCTTCCTCCTCTCTCTTACTCTCTCCCACCCAAAAAACAAAATAACAGAAACAGCAGGCACGGTGGGCACAGAGCACAAAGAAGCATGGCAAAGCAACAGCTGGTCATGCAGATCAGGCGGAGAGGCACAGTTGCATCTCCTGTGTGCAGATCTTGAGATTTTTTTATTTAAAAAAGTGCAAATTAACCTCTCCAGTGTCCTCATTCCATGTCCTGGCGTGTCCTCAGCGTGTCGTCAGCGTGTCAAAAAGTCAAATTTGAGAAAAAGTCAACAGACACGACGAAATGAGTGTCAGACATGTGTCGAACGCGTGTCGGAGAGTACCATGTCATGTCGGAGTGTCAAACACCTGACACTCCACCCCTCAGAAGTATCTGTGCTTCCTAGCTCTAGACATTCAATGGATTTTGAAGTGCAAGTTATGTTATTTCAAAGTCAAATCATTTTTCAATATTCACTGCGCAGATTTCAAATATTATAAAGTTATATAAAAATAGTGATATTTGTATTTTTATAAATGTGACTCAATTCCTATTTCTCCATCTACCTTTTCCTTTTTATTTATTTTTATTTATTTTTTTTCTCCCTTCAATAACAATATTACATTGTTGGTGTTATGGATGGGCCACTGGTCTTAAACTTGGTAGTGATTCTTACGGCGTACAAGACAACACATACAGAAACTTTGGGTTCACCCTTTTCTGCCCTGGAACACTTAGATACTCAATATTCTTCTCACCCTATATAAACACACAGACATGCATGTTATTGACCAATTTTGCAATGGTACTCTTTGGTTATACTTTGTCCTAGCATACTAAGTGAAAGCTTTGAATTTGGATTTAGGTGTTTGCTTTGCTTCTGAGACCCAACAAGGACTACAAATTCATACTCAACCGGAACATCTGGATATGCTGTTATCATCCTTAACATCGTGAATATTTTCAAGGGTTCAACATCTTGAAACCTGACAAGAACAGGAAAAATTCGTACATCATTGTCATCATCACTTTGGTTGTCCTAGCAGCATTGTCGGAATCTTATATCCCATGTTGTTGTGAAATGGAAGAGATCGGAAAAGGCACCACCGCACAGCGTCGATGGTGTTTAGACATGCACCTGCAGAACGAATAGAGTAGTTTGCCCGAGGAAGAAAATGGTTCTTTTGAGTCTCTGTATTGAAATTTGAGGTTCACTATGTATTTCAACTCCTTACAAGTTTTATGTGTGCTTAATAGAATGGTTCAAGCAGATTTCACGTTCAATATTTTGCAAGTCAAACCCATGAAGAACCAGTCAGCTATGCATCATTTCATACATTTGAAACATCACATTCACAGATTCACTCACCAAACCTCCTATGAACTAGCATACAATAATTTAGAGCAAGTTACCAACCATGTGAAATCTCAATAAGTTCGACAACTAATTTGGCATTGCCTAAGCCATAAATACAATTTCAATATTCTCTTCGAAAAGGGTACTCGGACCCATATAATAAAATTAGGTAGCAAATTTGTGCTTCATAGTCAGAACAAGGGTATGAGATCATAATCATACAAAAAATGTGTAACTTATTAAGTTTTGAATAGTGATAGAAGCTGTCTCATTCTGATTCCAGCAAAGCCTTAACAAACCCATCCTTAAGAAGAGGGTTTGATGCTGCGACTCTTTGAGATGTGATGTCAAAGTCCTTACCAGATCTGATGCAAAAGAATACAACCAATTTTTGACATAAGTAAAATGGCATGCATGTTAAAAAAATTTGTTACCAAAAGTTAGATTTATTAACCTGCCAGCAGTGAACCCTTCACTTATACTCCCAAATCAAATTAATTTGTAAATGAACACAAGCTGGAAATAAACTATTTACCTACCGTGTCAAAAAAGTACTATCGAAGTATGCCTATCCTCTCTAAAATTAGGAAAACGGAAAGAAGAAAGAATTCAAAGGAAATTTGCTACTTACGGATCATACACAGATCCTCCAGCTTCTGTAACAATCACAGCACCACCTGCCACATCCCTGAGGCACAGAAAAAACCAATGTCAATTACTTACTGCTAAACTTGACTGGCATAATAGAAGATCGTAGTCTCATACCAAGGACCCCCAAAGCCGAGTTCATAAAATAAATCAAGCCTCCCACATGCTATTCCACATAGGTTCAATGCACAAGATCCACTCATCCGAAGCGATCTCACCTGCTCAAAAGAGAAGCTGATATAAAATTGGGATTCCAAACTGAAGATCACTAAAGTTCTGGTTTTACCTTAAAAAGTAAGCTATTTATCCTCCTTGTAGTAGCATCCACTGTTAGGTTATCTCGTTGTGTTCCAACCTGCTCTTTCAGTACAACTTATGATCAGATTTTTGAGATTAAAAGGTAGAATTTATTACTTTGTTAGATATTCATGAGTAAGAGATAATGAATATAAAATGTATTCCAACTTATCTGTTTTCTTACAAATTCAGGTACTATTATGCAGGGGCAAAACAGAGAATCCTCTTGAGGAGGGGGGCAGGGAGGGGGAAAGAGGGAAGGGGGATAAGCTAGTCTTTAAAAACAGGAATAGAGCATCTAATAAATTGTTAATCTCTGCCAAAGTTCAAAGTAACTGCATTGTGATCCTAGGGCATCCTATTGGTACTAATTTTCTATAGCCTCTTTGTTCAAGTAAAACCTTTGCTGTGTGCTGTAATTTACTCTTACAATCTACATAAAATATTATCTTTCTTTCTTTTAGCGGCAGGGACAACAAATCTGCCAATTAGGTAAAAACAATAAAGCATCATCATCCATCATTCAGTCAACTCTATCAAATATTCACAAACCTCAGATGCAAGGAGGGACTTCACAAGTTCGGATTGAGATGATACTGCAGTAATTCAAAACATAAGCATGCGCCTGTTAAAGATTGATAGGAAATTTTGTAAATTATTAAGAAACAATACACAGAATGGCAGAGTCACCTTTTATAGGCTTTCCATTTAGAAATGCACCTCCTCCACGTATGCCAGTAAAAAGCTACATATTATGAATCCAAAGTTAAACACTTTCCTCAGCTAGTAGTACTTAAAGGACAAATATCCACATTTCAGAAGTTATTCACTCTAAGATATATAATTCTGACCATTCATAATTCTATACCTCCAGTAGAATAAAAGTCATGGCTAATAAAGTATCCTTACCTCATCAATTATTGGATTGTAAACAACACCAACTGAAGGAATCTTTCCAATTGTAAGACCAATTGAGACACAGACAAAGGGGAACCTACAAATCAATAATGTTGCGACAATAACAGCAATGGGGATCAATCAGCATAGAGACATGAAACAATCATCTACAACATAAGAAGTGAATCTTACCCATGCACAAAGTTAGTTGTTCCATCCAGGGGATCAACTATCCATGTGGGGTCATCAGTCAGCTCCGTTACACCACAAGCAGCAGTAGTTTCCTCCCCAATGAACTAAAATGAACAGCGACTAAAAACTTTCAGAAAAGGGCACAACAGAACTACTCAGAGGAGATGATGCAATGCTATTCTAAGCACCAATACAAAATTGATACATTTAGTAGAAAAGAGAGGATAAAGAGTTAACCTGATGTGTGGGGTAAAGTTCCTTGAGATGATTAAATATCAGTAGTTTCTTCCCCGATGAACTAAAATGAACAGCGACTAAAAACTTTCAGAAAAGGGCACAACAGAACTACTCATAGGAGATGATGCAACGCTATTCTAAGCACCAATACAAAATTGATACATTTAGTAGAAAAGAGAGGATAAAGAGTTAACCTTATGTGTGGGGTAAAGTTCCTTGAGATGATTAAATATGAGATCTTCACATGCCTTATCAGTTTCCGTGACCAAATCCACCTGCACTCCACAACAAAAATGCAGGATTTAATTTCAAAATTGTAGTTTGCAATATATCCTTTGCCACATAATACTTGGCCATCTCACATAATATATATATTCTACCTTTAAATTTTACTTAACTTTCTTTTTATAAATCTACAATTTAAGAAACACATCTTTTTAACTTAACTCATTGCAGCATTTGGCTCTCAAGGGGCGAAAACTGATTGAAAAATCTTTTACTGATATGTCTTGTTTGTTTGAGAAATAATTAAATTTTAGATCTTTCATATAAAATCTTACACAATTTCTGCTCTAGCAACTAACATTTCAAACCCAAATTGGCTGAACACCCATTTAATTAAATAATTAGAAAGAGATAACTTATCAGACCTGGCCTTTATGCTCCACATGTTTGATCTCGTAGAACCCTTTTCGAATTAGCTGCAATAAATCAAATACATACAGATACCAGACTTCAATTCAATAGCTGCTGATTAAAAATGGGAAAAAAAAAAAAAAAAAAAAACAGAAAAGAAGGAAAAAAAGAGTGAAACTTAGTTGTGGGGGACTGACCTGGCCAGCTTTCTTGGCTGCATCAACTGCAGAGGCGAGGAACTGAGCAAGGGAATCTACAACCCACAGAATTTGCAAAACAAATTCAGAATTATTTTTGAAAAAAGACAAAAAGGAAATGACGGTAATTGAAGCACATGAATTCTCTTGAAAATTAAAAAATGAAAAGAAAGATTGATGGGGTTCTACCATTTGCAGCCATTTTTTTGCGGTGTTAGTAGATGTCGATGAGTGATGATGACGATTGGTTTGTGCTTTGTGAGCGAACTTTAACGTACCACATGCAACACCCAAGGGCCCAAGGGACAGACTCATATATATATATATATATATATAGGCCATTCATGGCATATGGCGTATAGGCCCTCTTTTTCTTTACTGGTTTNTTTTTTTTTTTTTTTTCACTTTTTTTCTTTGCTTTGTTTTTTTATTTTTGGCAATTTTGATTTTATACTTTGTATATAATGGCAATCTAGTCAAAATAGTTAACATAATTTAAATTGTTAATAAAAAATTCAACATGGAAGGTGCTTCACACATGAGTGACATTTCAAATTTTTTCGTCTACCTAAATGTTTATTTATGTCCCTACTAGTCATCTAATATAATTAGTTTGATGTTGAAATGTTTTTATTTTTATTTTTATTAATTGCTTATAATGGTGGATATGGCATTCAAGTGAAGTAAGATGTCTGAAATGTCAATTACGTGCAATGCCGTCCATATTTTCATTATCAATTTAAACAAGATTAACAATTGAACTTAATTAATATAATATTAAAAGTACAGCATTAAAATCACCAAAATTAAAAAAAAAAAAAGAAACAAAGTGGAAAATTTCATTTTAACTAAAAATATCATTTGGCCAGAAGTATATGCCCTTTTATTTAGAGGGATTTAATATTCTCTGATATGCTAAGGATTATTTTATTCACTTAATGGGAAAAGGGCATCATGGTCTTATCATAGATGGGAGATGCATGGAATATGCCAATGCTCACTCGTGACAGTAATAGTAGAAGGATTGGGACAAGTCCTACTGCCACACACCCACATGCTCCCCCTACCTCCCAAGAAGCAACTAGAAATTAGAAAGGCCACTTTATTCGAACTATTCTCTGTTATTGAGTTGATCATTTTTAAGTTATTTGACAATATTTTATTAAAATATTTATATTATTTCAATGGTCAATTATTAGATTTTTTAGAAATTTAAGATTAAATACCTAGTTTCAATATTTTTTTAGAAAATCAGTTTAACTCATAATTTTTAGATTTGACTACTAACTATTAAACTTAATTTTTAAATTTTTTTGTATATTTTTCATCAACATACTGCTGAATTAGCCTATAACTTTGTGTAAAAATAATTAAAAAAAGTAACTAGAAAACTCCCAAGAAGCAACTAGAAAACGATGCTTTTATTCTCAACCTGAGAAAATGGGCAACACTTTTTGGTAGACTTGTGGAACCCCATGACTCTCTGATTTTACTTGAAACCAAAGCTGTGCCCCTTTCACTACAAGATACCCTCAAATTACAAATCTCTGCTTGTCTTTTCTTCTTTTGTTTTTTCCAAGTTAAAAAAACCAAAGAACAAATTTATTCGTTTTATTGAGCAAAAATGTTCCATCCAAATCTAGAACAATTGGTTCATAACTACCTGCCGAAAAAAATAACAAAAACGAGTGCATGGTATATTCTGACAGGCATGTATTGTACAAAAACTTCCTAATCGAGCAGCTTCTGCAGAAACTTCCTAATTCGAGCAGCTTTTGCAGAAACTTCCTAATTCGAGCAGCTTCTGCAGAAACTTCCTAAATCGAGCAGTTTCTGCACAGAAACCAGCGCTGTGCAAAATATACATTGATGTGGTAATTAAATGAGGCTTGTGGAACCATTGCTTGAATTCAAATACATTACAAGAATGGCTAACCATTCAAACATTTGAAAATTTGCATCACCCAAGACCACCATTAAACATTTTTTCAATTTATTTATCTACCTTTTACAAAAGTATAATTGACATAATTAGACAAGCTACATAGCAAGAAGGAACTGAAGTGAATAGAAGATAAGGCTCCTTCGAATGTTGATAGTGTCATCTTGCCAAGAACTATAACAACTCTAAAATTCACAATTAAATAGAGCAAGAAACTTCAGATTCCACATACAAGAGAAGTTCCTTTATGAGTGGTCTTTAGGTGCCAGGGCAGCAATTTCTCTCACTACTTGAGCTTTGTCCGACTCAAATTGTTCGTCCTCTGAAACAAACCATTTGCAAAAATGTAAACACGGTGCCACACCAACGGTAACAAATTGTAAATAGTAATGCCTGCCTACCTTTATCAATCTTAAAATCAGCAAACAGCCGTAGGAGTTTGCTTCTATTTGCAACTAGTATGCCCACGATGTCGGCAGGTTTATTTTGATTAGCAGCAAATAGCTGTGAGCATCAAAACATGTCAACAAAAAGAACCAATGGGTACCCCTGAAAGTTAATAATTCACAATGAATGGACTAGACCTTGAATACATGAAATGCTTCGATCTGGATGCTCTTGCTTGACTCCTGCAAATAGGAAAACCAAAATTCAACACATTTAAGTTCAGCAATATATTCAAATTTTATTTTCCCAAGTCACATGCATATCAACATAGGGACCTCTCTCATTAAAAAAAGACACTGACATCTCTGCTAATTTCTTGTTACATTAAATTCATTAATTAACAGACTTCGTGGTCCATACCAGCAGTTAATATAAAGATTAAAGGGAAAACAACAATTTTGGTCCTTGTGTTTTACTCAAAAAACGAATTTAGTCTCTGTGGTCTCAAAATTTTGTATTTGGTCCTTGTGTTTTCTATTGTTTGCAATTTAAAAACATTTTATAACCAAAATGAAATTTGTTCTCAAAAATGCCAAAAAAAGCCATGTATATAATATTTAATTTGATTTCTAAACAAAAATTGAAATATTGAGTTTGTTAAATTGTCCTCATATTGCAAAAAACAAAAAACACAAGGATCAAATATGGAATTTTAAAACTACAAGGACCAAATTTGTTTTCAAAGTAAAACACAAGGACTAAAAATGTTTTTAACCCAAGATTAAATATGCTCTTGATGAGCCCCCAGATCCTGCTTTTTTATTTTCATATTTATTGAACGGATGTGATAAATTGATCATTCAATTTAGTAATCATGCTGGGGAGAGGTGAATTTTTTTTTTTTT